>CABHPQ010172404.1:0-11824 GCA_902168405.1 Peromyscus aztecus
CCCTAGTGCTTTGCATATACACATTGCTGCTCTGGGCTTTGTGCATGGGTGCTGAGGATCTGAACTCAGGTCCTCAAGCTCATGTGGCAAACATTTTACCAACTGAGCTATCTCCCCAGCCCCCCAAGTTCGAGTTTTTATGTCTTGTTTACTTTTGTTGCTTTGAAACAGGATCTTCCATGGCCCAGATGGGCCTAGAACTCACTGTGTAGCTAAGTCAGCCCCAAATTCCTGGTCGTCTTATCTCTACCACCAAAGTGCTTGGAATACTGATGGATACACAGCACTTGGCTCTTTTCTTTTCCTTCTTTCTTTCTTTATCTTTCTTTCTTTCTTTCTTTCTTTCTTTCTTTCTTTCTTTCTTTCTTTCTTTCTTTCTTTATCTTTCTTTCTTTCTTTCTCTCTCTTTCTTTCTTTCTTTCTCTCTCTTTCTTTTCTTTCTTTCTTTCTTTCTTTCTTTCTTTCTTTCTTTCTTTCTTTCTTTCTTTCTTTCTTTTAAAGCATCAACCTTATTAAGACAAATTACATATAAAAAATGCACTCTGGGGCTGGAGAGATGGCTCAGTGGTTAAGAGCACTTAGTGCTCTTCCAGAGCACTGAGTTCGGTTCCCCAACACCCATGTCAGACAGTTTAAAACTTCAGGCGATCTGATGTCCTCTTCTGGCTTCCAAGGACAACTGAATATGTGGCATGCTTACACAGACATATACACATAAAAAATAAATCTTAAATAAAAAACAACAACAACAGAAAACCATTTCCCTCACCCCAGTTGATTACCACCACCACCATGCCCCCCCCCCCATTCTCCAGGGTCGGAGTCTCAACCTAAGTGTGTGTATGTGTGTGTGTGTGTGTGTGTGTGTGTGTGTGTGTGTGTGTTGTTGGAGATCAAGCCCAGGATGTTGTGCATGATGGTGGGCACTCTATTACTGAGTTACACCCAAATGGCCTGTAAATGTTTATTGATGTGCTAGAAATGTTTGTTTTGGTCATTTTAAAAGACAGGCTACTTTTCAGTCCTTTTTCTGAGGAAACTGTATGCCAATCAAAGAATGCCTCACTTTGGTTTTGAGATGTCCTCTTTCTTTCCACACAGTGACCACTGCAATTCCAAATGACTGCTGCAAAGCTTGCTCATTTTCCCAGAAAGGCACAAGACACTAGCCTGTTAGACCAAGTGAAACTCATCTCCGCCTTTGGTTTTCCTCAGATGCCAAGTCAGCCACAGGGCTTCTAGCTGATGGAGCTGTTTTTCTGGGGCTCAGGGGAATAGAGATTCCCCATCTTTCTTATTGAATAGGAAAGTATGACTAACAAGGAAGCTTCAACAAACAAACACAGAGAAGTATAATAAAGTTGGGGAGCTCAAAATTTGGGAACCAGTGCCTTGATCTGAGAGAGACCCTAGAGTCCACTGTATGGTCTGAGAGACGAGTACATGGGCCCTTGGTGCTGGCAGGGCCTGGCAGGGCCCGGACTTGTCAGGAGGTGTCTTTGGATTCTTCCTCCAATATTTCTTTTTTTAGGATAGAGTCTCAATATGTAGCCCAAGCTTCCCAGAAACTCCTTATTCTCTTGCCAGTACATCTTAAATGCTAGGATTATGGACATGCACCACCATCCCAGGCTAGAACCCATGCTGACACTAAATACTATGAAGATACAGTCAGATACAGATAGAAAAAATTTAAAAGTTTTTGTGCATTGGATTGGAGATGTAGTTCAGTGGTAGAGTGCTTGCCTAGCATGGACTAGGTCCTTAGTTCAATCCCCATCACCACAGAAGAGAAGTTTAATATGCACAGTAAAGAAGCTTGCAAAATAGAAACTTCAATGGAAAATGGCGAAAACTCTTTCTCATAGAAGTTACACCACGCTTTATTTATTTATTTATTTTGGTTCTTTCAAGACAGGGTTTCTCTGTATAGTTTTGGTGCCTATCCTGGATCTCGCTCTGTAGCCCAGGCTGGCCTTGAACTCACAGAGATCCGCCTGGCTCTGCCTCCCTAGTGCTGGGATTAAAGGCGTGCGCCACCACTGCTCCTCTACAACACATTTTAAAGAGCATAAAAGAAAGGATTTTCATGATTGTGTGTGTGTGTGTGTGTGTGTGTGTGTGTGTGTGTATGTGTGTGTGTGTGTGAGATAGGATTTCCCCGTGTAGCCCTGGGTGTTCTCGAACTCACTCTGTAGACCAGACTGGCCTCAAACTTGGAGATCTGCTTGCCTCTGCCTCTCAAGTGCTGGGATTCAAGGCGTGTGCCACCACTGCTTGGTGATTTTTTTCATTTTTGAAAGTTTATTTTTATCTTATTTGTATGATTGTTTGCCTTCATGTGTGTATGTGCACCGTATATATGCCAGGTGTCAGAAGAGGCCAAAAGAGGGTGTCAGGTCCCCTGGAACTGGAGTACAGATGGTTGTGAGCTGCCTTGTGGGTGCTGGGAACCAAACCCAGTACTCTTAACTGCTGAGCTGTCTCTCCAGGCTCTTACATTATTTGAAGAAAAGAATTGTTTAAGCTTACTTGTCTGTGATTGAATAGTTTAATGCCAGTGAGTACTGCTGTTGAGTATGTCCTGGGTTTGATTCTCAGTACCACCAAAAAAAAAAAAAAAAAAAAAAAGAGGTGAGTGGTATATGAGACTTAGAGTTTATTTCCTTTTTTGTTACTATTGTTAGATTTTTTTCTGTAACCTTGTTTAAAAAAAAAACAACTTTGTATTTGGGGGCTCTGTTGTTAAGAGCACTTGCTACTCTTGCAGAGGACCTGGGTTTTTTTTCCCAGCACCCACATGGCAGCTCACAATTGTTCTTAACTCCTGTTATAGGGGATCCAAGGCCCTCTTTGGCTGTATAGTGTCAGGCACACACGTGGTGCACAGACATATATGAGGAGAAAATAAAAACAAATTATTTAGTATTAGTGTGTGTTTATGTATGAGGGTGGATTTGCAGGCCATGGTGTGTGTGTGTGTGTGTGTGTGTGTGTGTGTGTGAGAGAGAGAGAGAGAGAGAGAGAGAGAGAGAGAGAGAGAGAGAGAGCTTTCAGGAATTGGTTCTCTGTCCACTGTGGTTCTGGGGGTTGAACTCAAGGCTTCAGGCCTGAGCTGCAAGTGTTTTGCTTACTGAACTACCTCCCTGGCTTGCGATCAGTTTTTAAAAATGTGTCATTGATATCTGCTCTGTATTGGGGAGAGCATTATCTCCATAGGATCATTTCTGATATTGTTCAATGTTCTTTATTTTAGAACAATTTTGCCTGATTAATTTAGTCATCTCATGGAAGTTAAATTTTCCCATCAATATTGTTGACAATTAAGATTTTCATTCTTTTAAAAAATTCTTTCAGTTTTTGTGTTTTGAAACTAAGTTTTTTTTAGTGGAGGCAAAGTGTGTAATCATTGAGTATTCTTTTTTTTTTTTTTTTTAGATAGGCTTTATCTGTGAGCCCTGACCATCTGACCATCCTGGAACTCACTCTGTAGACCAAGCTGGTCTCAAACTCAGAGATTCTCCTGCACCTGCGTTTGGCCTCATTGAGTATTCTTACTGAGATTTTCTTATTATGGATTATCTCTTTTTATCTCCATTAAAGCTTTTTTAAAAATTCCATTATGAATGCCAGTATTATTAATTTAATATATAGCTTTATGTGTGACTTTAGCTTTTCTTATTATTTTTGTTTAGGTGTTATCTCTTGTAGAAAGTATAAGTCTGGATTTGGACTTCGACTCCATTGTCAAAATTTCCATCTTTGTGTGTGAATGTTTGTGTGTGTGTGTGTGTGTGTGTGTGTGTGTGTGTGTGTGTGTGTCTACATGTTAAAGTCTGTGTCTTCCTCTGTCATACCCTATTTTATCTTTTGAGACAGGGTCTTTCACTGATGTGGAATTTAGGCTGACTGGCCAGCAAACCTCAGGGATTCTCTTATTTGGGCCTCCCAGTGGTGGGATTGTAGAGGGTATATCTGCACATCTGGCCTTTTATGTGGTTTCTGGGTCACTTCTTCAATTTGTATGGCAAGTCCTTTACCAGTGAGCCATCGGCCAGCCCCATATTTCTGTCTTTAGTATGTATGCCTAGCCTTCAGTAATCTTTAGACTGGTCTTATTTCTCTCAGTTACTTTGTGTTTTCTATTTAGAACTTTTGTCTTGCCTTCTTTTAGACTGATAAAATTTCTGTGTACCTTTTCTTCTGTTGCTTTGGATTCTGTTTTCATCAGTGTAGTGAATTTAAAAGCAGAGCTCGTGGTTGCCTGTCTTGTTCTTCTTAGTTCTGTTTAAACTGTGGTGAAATGCTATGGCATTTCACGTTCCAAGTGTATGGTTTAGTTTTGTCGTGTAACCAAACTGCAGAGCTCTTTCCATTGTGTGAAACGAAAGTCTCCCAACCACCTTCTGAGAACCACCACTCTCCATACTTATTTCATCTCTATGAACTTAGCTACTTAAAATACCCTGCAGAAGTGGGACCATATAGCACTTGTTGTTTGTGACTGGCTTATTCACTGGTTGTCGTGTGTTCAAGCATTTTTTTTTTTATGTTGCATGTCAATATTTCCTTCCCATTTAATATTTCGTTGCTGGGAGTGTTGTTGCACCTTGGTGGTTCCAGCTACTTGTGAGACTGTATTGGGTGGGTGATTTGAACCAAGGAGTTTAAGGCTATATTGAGCAATGTATGAAGACCTCATTTCAATATACAAGTAAAACAAAGACTATATCATAAAAAAATACACCGTTGTCTTTGTTTTTCAAATTTTGTTTATCTGTTCATCATCAATAGACATGAGTTGTATCAGCTTTTTGTGGCATTTTCAAATACTGCTGCTATGATTGTGGGTGTGCAAAGTCCTGTTCAAATCCTTGCTTTTAATTCTTGAGGGGATAGATTCAAAAGTGGAACTGCTGTGTTCTGTGGTGTTCTGAGTTACTCTTTGAGCAAGCAGCTTGCTGCATGTCATACGGGCTACGCCATTTTGTAGTTCCTCCAACAGAACACAAAGGAACTAATTTCTCTGTATTCTTCTCATTATTTATATTTCTTTGCCTTTTTTTTTTTTTAAAATCAGTGGGCCTGGAACTTGCTATCTAGACCAGGCTGGCCTCAAACTTGCAGTGATTTGCCTGCCTCTGCCTCCTGCATGCTGGAATTAAATGCATGGGCTACTGTGCCTAGCTCACTATTTGTATTTTTTTTTTTTTTTTTTTGAGACGGGGTTTTTTTGTGTAGCTTTGGAGCCTGTCCTGGAACTTGCTTTGTAGACCAGGCTGGCCTTGAACTCACAGAGATCCACATGGCTCTGCCTCTAGAGTGCTGGGATTAAAGGCGTGCGCCACCACTGCCCAGCACCATTTGTATTTTTGATAGTAGTTAGTTATCCTGATGAATGTGAATGGTGGCAGAGTATTGTTTTGAGTGGCATTTCCATAATCATCTTGTTATAGGCTCATTTGCAACTTATGAAACATTTATTCCTTCACTGGAGAACTGTCTGTTCATGATATTTGCCCATTGTTAAATAATGTTGAAGTTTTGTTGTTGTTGCCAAGTTGTAGGAATGCTTTATTATCTTCTTTTTCCCACAGGATCTCACTGTGATACCCAGGCTAGTCTTGAACTCAGGATCTTCCTGCTCAACATCTTGAGGGATCCATTTTTTTTTTAAAGGAGAATATTGATGTCTCTCAGGGATGTGTGACCCTCCACTCCAGGAGTACTGGACTATTACCTTGAAAGCTGTGTGGTCTGAAGCGTATTTCTCTTTTGCACACGCCCGGCGCTTTTCTGCTTGCTGTGCTGAATAGAAGCAGCATGAGGCCTTTATGAAGAGAGAGAGTAGACACCGATGCTGTGCTCTTAGAATTCCTCACCTCCAGACCATCAGCCAAATAAGAGTTCAGAAAGAGTGGTTGTTTCCATGGAAGGTAACGTTCGAGAGGTTGGCCTGCCAGACTGGACCAAAGTTTTTTTTGTTGTTGTTGTTTTTTTGTTTTGTTTTGTTTTCCTTCTTGAGCTCAGTTTTGCTTCTAGACAATTGCATTTAGTGAGAGACATCTGGTGAAGATATTGTGGCAAACGTTCTGTCCCCTGTGAATATACCCTCTGGGTTTGTGATCACCCTTTGGCAGGCCCGCTCCTGTGCTGTGGCAGCCAGTTTTTCAGGTTCTGGGAGACACTTAATGATGGACCCTGCCATCAGTATACTTAGTTATTATATGGGCTCAAGTGTGTTCACAGGAGAAAGACAAATCAAATGCTTCATGTTAATTATGTTTTTCACCCCCTGGGTATAACCTCTCGTTACCTTAGTCGCTCCGTGGCAATAGCAGCTTAGACCCTAAGAACTTAAGGTCCACGGCTTAGAGCTTGTGACTTCTGCTGGGCTCAAAGAGAATGCAAGGCTATCCTCCTAAGATAGCCAGACCGGTGTATCTTACAGTTCTTAAAGGCACAGGACGTTTTTAAGGCTTATTGATTGATTATTCTTGAAATAGAACCTTGTCAGGGCTGCTACCTTTAGCCAATCATTTCTACTTGCTGCTGTTCACAGGTGTAAAATGCTGGGCCTCATGTGCAGAGCATCCAACACCAATGTCTTTCTTTGGTAGTTGAGTCTCGACCAGCAATGGAACAACAGTAGCCACAGCGCAGGAAGTGGTCAGTCTGAACTCCTCTTAGGCACTTTTCTGTGCCCATCGTATTTAACTATACAGGGCCTCACTGAATTTGTTTATCAGACCAGCGAAGCTCCGGCGAGTCTCCGTGCTTCCACACCACCCCCCCATTTTAGAAAAGCCTCGCTGACAAAAGTTGTGTGTATTTCAGGTGTGTGACTCAGTGGAGTTTTTGTTGCATTGTGTTGTGTTTGGCCTTTTATTGTTGCTGTTACTTTTTGGTTTCTTGTATTTGGTATTATGGTTGTTTTTTTTTTATTTGTTTTCATTCGAGATGGGTTTTTGCCATTTTACCCAGCAGGTACTCAAATGCCCTTCCTGCCCCAGCGTTCTGAGCAGCTACAGCTTGTTTTGATGCTGCATGTACGTTGTGAAATAATTGCCACACTCCTCTTACCTCACACAGTTACTATTCCCCTGTGTGTATGCCGAGGACATCTAGAATAGCAAGTTTGCAGGATTTTGTACAGAAGTCACATTGCTGTACTGTGAGGTTCTGGTCATTGCAAAAGTGTACCTTTGTACCCCTTCATCAATACCTCCTCTTTTTCTCCCCCCTCCAGCTCCTTGGTATCTAGACTTCTGCGCTTTGCCTCTCTGAGTTTATCTTTTTTTTTTTTTTTAAATCCCTTTCCCCACCATGCTTCTGCAGTTCTCTCTGGCTAAGACGTTCTCGGGCAGTCGCACATAACCTATCTATTCCTAACCAGATTAGCTCAGTCCTCTTCTTCCTAAGCACCCTGGCTGGGTAGATGCTCTCCCATCGGGTTCTTCTCTATCATCTTGCTCTACTGCAGAGAGTGCTTTTATATGGCTTTTACCTGGTTACCTGTTCGCTCACAAAAGATTTGGCTCCTGGTATATTGAGAGTGGTCAAAAATATTCACTGAACGTGTGGAGGAAATATGGAGGTTTCTGACTTACAGGAACTAGAGAAGAGCCCTTTCCAGGTATTGAACAAACAAATCATAAGGGATAGAATCAGAAAAATGCTTTATTTTTTTATAGCCCACTTGTTTTTTGCGATGGCTATGATCATTGCGGGTAGGAAAAAACCAACTAAAACAGCAACTTTCTTCACCTCCGTTCCTCATCCCATTCCTCCAGCTTGCTAACAGAGGTGTCTGGTTCTTTGATGTTGAAGGTGGAGAAGGAAGAGGGGAAGCAGAGCAAGGAAGTAGGGCTTGAAGAGAGTCACTCACTGTAGACACCAAATCTGAAGGGTCCCGAGAGTCAGGGTCAACGACAGAATACTTTGGAGGCCTAAATAAGGATGAACACACGGCAAAGATATAAATAAAGAATACCATCACTTCCTTTTATTACATTGCGCTATCATGCAGTGGCAGTCCAAGGTTCCTCGGGCATGATGTCCCCTGATGGGTGAGTTCAGGACGTTTTACAATGGTGTGTGAACAGACTGGGTCATGCAGGATGTCTTCTGTATTTATATTTCTTGAGTAGAGAGTCTTTATTATCTCTTCCACTTGGTTTAAAGTATGAGAAGATATTTAAAAAGTTTTAGGCTTATTTTACGAGTTTGAGCGTTTTACCTGTGTGCATGTATGTACACCAGATACCCGCCTGTTGGATCCCCTGGGACTGGGGTTCTGGATAGTTGTGAGCCATCATATGGATGCTGGGAATCGAACCAGGTTCTCTGCAAGAGCACAGGTGCTCTTGACCACTGAGTCCTTTCTCCAGCCCCATGGGAGGCTATTTTGATGTGTGTGTATACCCTGGCACATCTTTTTCCTGGTGGCCTCACCCTCAATGTCACATGACATGATAAACTTTCTTAATTTACTAGTAGTCTTGGAAGTAGGCTTTCTAAGTCTGGGTCTGTCAAGTGTTTAAAACCGACATTCCTTCCATGGACTTCTCCTTGGTGTGGTCTCCAGAGGCTTCCCCTTGGGATTCGTCTGTGTTTCCTGTGCTGTGCGAGAAGTGTTTTCTACAGGCTGCCACTCTAGCCGTTCCGAGGTTTGCTTTACATGATTCTTGCCTTCTGATGTCCCTTCCTTCTTTCACAGGTCCTCCGGGAAATATTTAATGCAACTCCAGGTTGTACACCCATGTAACTCCAGCAGCGTCAAGGTCAACCTTGGCTGCATATTGAATTCAAAGCTAGCCGGTGCTGTAAG
The DNA here is from genome assembly GCA_902168405.1 of Peromyscus aztecus. Taxonomy (NCBI): domain Eukaryota; kingdom Metazoa; phylum Chordata; class Mammalia; order Rodentia; family Cricetidae; genus Peromyscus; species Peromyscus aztecus. The sequence continues at coordinate 8,831 of CABHPQ010172404.1, forward strand.
AGACCTTGCTTGCTTGGTTTTTGGGCAAAGTCTCATGTAGGCCTGGGTGACCTTGAGCTTCTGATGCCTCCATCATCTCCCCAGTGCTGGGCTTACAGTGGGCTACGTTGGCTCTGTTGCTTTGACCCGATGGCAAGATAGAGCATCAAGATGGGACCATGTGGAGAGCTAAACCACTTACCTTATGTCCAGGGAGCCAAAGAGAAAGGAGGAAAGAAGCAGGACCTGCCGAGTCTCCTGAGGTCCTGACTCCAGGGTCTTGTGGCTCCTAGTCAGCCCGCCTCTTCAAAGTTCTACCACTTCCCAGTGGAGCCGCCCTGGGGACTGAGCCTCTGCCGCATGGACTTTTGAGAACAATCACCGTCCAGACTCGAAGAAGGATGTGACTTATCATACTGCACTTTCTTCAGAACATCCTACTGAGCAGGGCGAAAACTCACAGGGTCCCAAAGCTGACAGCAGTACAGTGTCTCTATTGAATGGAACCATGTGTATGGAAGGCTGGGGTTCGGGGTAGGATGCATGCTCAGCCTATGGAAGTCCCTGGATCTAATACTCAAGAACCCCCACCCCCGACTCCCATATATGTATGGTTCACATACATATGAGAGACTTAAACTTTGAAGAACTATTTAAGGGTTCATTGTTACTCATTTTCCCTGGAAACAAATACTCTACATGCAGTGTCAAAGTATAGAGTAGCTACTCCAGGTAAGCAAATTCACAGATTTAAATCAACAGCATTCAGTTCAATGCATTTTTGCAGTGTAGCTGTATTTGTTCTAGCATAAGAATATAATGCTGATCTTTCAGGCTATTTTCATGGAAGATTATCAGTCATCCTCCAGCCAACTGATCTATGCTGTCTGTGAGCATGTCTTATAAAATTTAGCTTATCTAAGAGAATGCAAATCATATGAAGTATTCCTTCTTAGGTCTACTATGAATTGAAGTAGGACAATGCTGCAAAATAAGAATTTATTTATATAATGTATATATCTGACTGAGCTGACATTCATCCATCTTGTTAAAATATAACTTCTTCAGAGAACATTTTGGAATGTCAAGAACCGTGAACAGAATACATAATTCCTGAGGGCAAGGCCCAGTTTGCCCCTGCTGTGTGTTGAGTGAGTGGAACAGCAACTGTAGTGCTCTCCTCCTGCCCCCTCTGTCTTCTTCCTTTTTAAAAACACACCAGAGTGGATAGAAACAATTCAGCTAAAGGGTATTGGCTTAACAGAAACCTAGCAGTGGGTGTGAGGTTAGCATCCTCCATAAATGTTTTGATAATTGTACACTGGTAATTAGGTTCTGCATGAGAGAACTCGTTCTCACGGTACAGCCTGAGAACTCTCTTTACAGCTTATTCCAGAGCTCAAGGGGGTCTCTGTGTCCTACCAGTCAAGGGTTGAGTTAGTTGCGAGATCCAAAGCATTATAATACAGTGGACAGACAAGTATCACCTATCTGACTTGTGGCTAAAACATGGTAGAAATCGGTAAACTGTCTCTAAAGGAAAGAAACGCACCAAGTCTGTTTATATTTAGATTGTTGAATATCTTCCCATCTAAAGGAGAGCTAATTACGCTGTTTTTCTTCAAGGGGGTAGTTGGTTCTATGTTTCAGCTATTGTGTTTGCATGTATATGTGTGTGTGCCTGTCTCAAAGTAACAATTCCAGTTTAGCCACCCCCTAATTGCAGGGATTGCTAAAAAGATTATTATGCATGTTATTGCAGAGAGCTCAGCACTCTATAAACTCATGTAGCAGGAACTAGGGCATGTCTCAATTTCCCATATTAGGATTGCAGTAAACCAACTCCTCTGTAAACAGCAGGCCAGGGACAGGGTGGCCCCACCGGGCTGTGGAGGCTTTCCTTTTCCTTTGGGTAATTCTTACCTTGTTTCTGGCTTTTCTTCTTCCTTTACGCCCTCTTTTATTTCTCTCTCCTCTCTTTTTTAACTAGAAAAATAATCCATGCCAGGTGTAAAGTAGATTAAAGTATGAAACTCAGAAATAAATACATTGAATTCTGCTTCTCAGTTATGACCAGCTTTTGGAAACTGCACCCTTTTCCAGACATCTTTCCATGCATGCAAAATGTATTTATGCGCTGCTCTCTGCACTGACTATTGTAAGATGTTTAAGAATCACCTGTAACTATCATTTTACGAGGATAGTGAATGTTTCATTCAAGGAATTTGTCTAGCTAGACCTCTGTTATTAAATATTAAGTTAATGCGTAATTTTTCACTAACAAAATATTCTGCATTAATGCCAAAGTATTTGTAAATAGGTTAGGTCACTTCTTTAGCACAGATATCCAGAAATGGGGGTGACAGGTAAGAAAGCAGACTATTTTGGAGCCTCTCTGGGTACATTGTAAAACTGCTGTTCATAAAGACTGCCAAGCTTCGTCCCCACCACCAGCAGGATCTGAAAGAACACACTTTAGCCTCTGTGCTGGCTGAGAAATCCACATTTTAGTACATCTTTTGCTAATTTGCAAAGCAGGCAAAGGTGAATATATTGGCAGTTTTCATTTTTAGCAATTTATTATTAATAAACTTGTTCATTTTAACTGAATGTTTATTGTTTAATTGTATTCACATTCATATTCTGGACTGTTGTCTAGTGAAAATTTAGAGCTGTCTATTGCTTGACTCATTTTGATGAGCTTATTTAATGTTTGTTTTTGTAGTTTCTCTCAAATGATTATGTATATTTCAAACTCAAATGTGTCTTTTTAGTGCATAGAAATCTAAATATGCAGTTCAACCCCATCCTTCCTTCCTAGTTCCCTTTATCCGTCCCTTTCTCTCCCTTTTCCCCTCTTTTCCTTATTCTCTTCCTCTCTCTTCTCTCCCTCTCTCTCTCCTCTCTCTCTCTCTCCCCCTTCCTTCTTCCCTCCCCTCCCCTTCCCTTTCCTTTTCCTTCCTTCCTTCCTTCCTTCCTTCCTTCCTTCCTTCCTTCCTTCCTTCCTTCCTTCCT
>CABHPQ010172404.1:11924-39543 GCA_902168405.1 Peromyscus aztecus
TCCCTCTCTCTCTCTCTCTCTCTCCCTCCCTCTCTCTCTCTCTCTCTGAGAAAGCAAATCTTCCTTTGAACCCACCATCCTCCTGTTTTACAAGCATATGCTGCCATGCCTGGCTTGATTTATTTATTTTTTAGTTAACTTTTATTTTTTTTAATGGTGTTGTGGGTGGAATTAAGGGTCCTCTGCATGCTAAGCACATGCTCTACCATTGAACTATAACCCCAGTTCCTTTTTATGTCTTTATTTATTTATTTATTTATTTATTTATTTATTTATTTATTTATTTATTATGTGTAGAAATGTTTCACCTGTGTGTTTGTGTGTGTACTTTATGTATGCCTGGTGCCCACAGAGGTCAGAAGAGGGCTTTGGGTCCCTTGGAACTGGAGTTATAGATGGTTGTGAACCACCATGTGGGTGCTGGGAATCAAACCCAGGTCTACCAGAAGAACAGACAGTGTTTTCAAGCTAAGCCAACATTCCAGCTCTGTGTATAGTCCCCCCCCCCAAAAAAAATGGTTTCTCTGTGTAGCCCTGGCTGTCCTGGAACTCACTCTGTAGACCAGGCTGGCCTCTAACTCAGGAGATCCACCTGCCTCTGTTCCCTGAGTGCTGGAATTAAAGGCGTGCACCACCATGACCAGCTATCTTTTTATATTATATTATATTATATTATATATATTTTATTTATTTATTTATTTATTTTGGTTTTTCAAGACAGGGTTTCTCTGAATAGTTTTGGTAACTATCCTGGATTTCACTCTGTAGACCAGGCTGGCCTTGAGTGCACAGAGGCCTCCCGAGTGCTGGGATTAAAGGTCTGCGCCACCCCCACCCGATTTATATTTTTTTAAAAGTTTATGTGTATGAGAGGTTTGCCTGCATGTATGTTTATGCACTATGTGTGTCTGGTCCCACAGAAGCTAGAAAAGGCTTCCAGGCTTCAGTCATAGACACTTGTGAGCTGCCATGTATGTAGCCCTCTGCGAGAGCAGCGAGTACTTTTAATTGCTGAGCCATCTCTCCAGTCCCTACTACTCTCTTTTCAAAATTTATTTTCAGCAGGGTGGTGGCGACACATAGGCAAATGAGTCTGTGAGTTCAAGGCCAGCCTGGTCTACAGAGATAGGTCCAGGACAGTGAGGGCTACACAAAGAAACCCTGTCTCTAAAAACTAAACAACAACAAACAAACCAAACCAAACCAAAATTTATTTTTAACGTCAGATCCAGTTGATAAGTTTAATAAAGCCTTCTATTTTCATTTTTTTGTGTATATGTAAACTTTGTTTTGTTTTTTTCTCTTTCTCTTTTTTTTTTTTTTAAGATTTTTTGAGACAGGGCTTCTCTGTGTTGTTTTGGTGCCTGTCCTGGATCTTGCTCTGTAGACCAGGCTTGCCTGGAACTCACAGAGATCTGCCTGCCTCTGCCTCCTGAGTGCTGGGATTTAAAGGCTTTCGCCACCACCGCCCAGCTGTAACCTTTGTTTTTTACATTAAATTTTATAGACAAGGTCTTACACTGTAGGTATGCAGCCAGGGCTGGACTTCAGTGCTCAGCTGTCTTCCTGCCTTAGTCTCTGGAATGTTGCAATTACGGACACCTGGCTGTCTAAACCATGTTGCATGCAAAGCCCGCAGAGCCACAGCCCTGTCCCTTCCTGGGTCTGGAGATTTACCAGTCAAGGAAGGCAAAGGTAACGATGTGAAACTGTTGTCTGTCTGTCTGAGGAACCAGTTGGACTGCAAATCCCAACAGGAGCACCTGGGCATTTGTCACGGGATGAGCTGCTGACCACGGAAACAGGAGAGGTCACCGGAGAAGCCTCCTCTCTGGAGAAATGAACTTTGACACCCAGGTTCTCCATTCCCTCTCTCTTTCTCTTCTGAGTTTGTAGAGGAAACTAATGGCATCCGTGGACTTAAGGAGTGATGATGTAAGACAGCTTGGGGCTGTAGAATGTTCTGTGGTTCATTTTTTTGCAGACACACCAACAGACACAAAGTATCAGAGGAGCATGTAAGGCAGTGGTAGAGGCTCTGGCTTTGATCCTAGCACCTCCACCCGCCGCCCCCCGACTCCTCCCTGCACAGACAGGGAGAGGGGCTGGGCACACACACACACACACACACACACACACACACACACACAGGCTGGGGGCGGGAGGCTGTGAGGACCGGGGAACTGAGCTCTAGAGAAGTGTTGCCTGGGAAGGGCTTTCCTGTCAGAAAACAGCTCCTGAAGTGGAAACCGTCAGCCTCAGGGTGCAGAAGGTGAGTCAGGGAGTTGTGAAGCAGACTGGCTTACTTTTATTTTACCATTTTTGGATTATTTAACTATTTGTGTCAGTGATACACTCAGCAAACACATTTGTTTTTCAGTTGCATTTATGATACGTCTTTATCATCACCCTCTCTTGGAAAAGTCTAAGTGACCGGTTCTGCAGCTCCCAGCAAAGCTTTGTTCTGGATCTTAGCTGTAATGCAGACATGGTGACTAAGAGGAACCACTTGGTTCGTTAAGAACTAGCTTTGTGAGCCTGGCCTTATGAAGTGACCACAGATTTCACAAGTCCACACATGTGCCTGTTTGATCCTGTTTGTCAAGAGTCCTCTATAACTTGGTCTGATTGTGCATCTTTGAGGGATTGAGGGCAGACCCTTAGCTCCTGCCCTGCCAGGCTCTTCAGCCACAGTGTGGGGGCTTTAGCTAAGTCTCTAAGCTCCTTCCTGCTTTACAACTTGGATTTTAAAATGCTGCAGTTTCAAGGGACCTACCAGGTGGAGCATTCTTTCTTTCTTCCTCCATATGAAGACAGTCAAAGCGGCCCTGAAATTCCTAGATGGTTAGGGGTACTGGAGAGAGAAGAGCCATGTGACTTGGAAGTCTCTGATTTTTAATACAATTCCTTAAGAGTTTGACCTCTCACTTTTCCGGCCTGGGCCAAGGAACCATGGACTTTACCTCCCAGCCAGCAGAATGGTCAGGGACACACCCCCACACCCCCACCCCCGCCCCGGGGGTGACACTGGCCTAGGGTGGTCTCATTCTTCCAGCTCAAGCCTGCCAAAAGTCAGACTTGTTCTGGGGTGCTCTCCAGTTAAGCTTTGATCTTGGCATGTAGCTCAAGGGTGTGGTGCTCCTAGGTACTGACAAAGAGCAGCATGTTGGTGACTGAGCCTTGGACACTGTGGAGAAAGAGCTTTTTTTAAAAAAAAAAAATTATTTTTTAATATTTTTTATTTTTTATACGTACCGTATTTAATTAGGTTAAATTTTACTTACACATTAATACACTTCAAAAAAAGAAAGACATACATACTGTATACAGCCCTGGCAGGTCTGGAACTGGCTTTGTAGATCAGACTGGCCTGGAACTTGCAGAGAACTGCCTGCCTCTGCCTCCTGAGTGCTGAGATTAAAGGCATGCACCACCATGCCTGACTATACTATCTTTTTTCTTTTGGTAGTTTTGGGAACCAAAACTAGGGCCTCTCACAGGTCCTGCGATGACAGGTGATGTGAACTGCACCCATGCCCCGGAACACCCTTTTGTAAGTGAAAGCTTTGCTAGAGAAATTACTATGACTAGAGCACTGCTGCCACCTGGTGGAACATACCCTAATTACAGGGAAATAGATAAAAAGCTGAGTGAAGAGGGACTGGAGAGATGGCTCTTAACCACTGAGTTCAATTCCCAGCACCCACATGGCAGCTCACAACTGTCTGTAACTACAAGATCTGACACTCTCACACAGACATGCATACAGGCAGAATACCAATGCACATAAAATAAAAATAAATTATTTTTAAAAAAGCTGAGTGAAGTAAAAAAAAATGACAACAAATATTAGTTTTAAATAGTCCTTTGAAATTTATATTTAATAAGGAAGTTGCTACATGGGTCAGTTAACATCTATTAATTAAAAATAACTGTCATTAAATCTGAAGTCTTGTGACACTGACCAGTTTTTTCATCTGTATCTTTGGGAAGGAAACAAAATCCCTACACCTTTAAAAACTGCTCCAGGGACTAGGTAGATGACTCAGCATTTAAGAGCACTGACTGCTCTTCCCAGCAGAGGACCCAGCTTCAATTCCCAGCACCCACATGCCAGCTCACAACTGTCTGTAACTGTAACTCCAGTTCCAAGGGACCTCTACTGGTACCAGGCACAAACATATACCGACATTAATGCTCATACACATTAAAACGAGAACACTCATACACATTTAAAAAAAGTTTGTGCATCAAACTGAGTAATGGCAGCAAAGAAAACCCTGCAAGTCTGTAGTGATGAGTGAGTGATAGAAAGAATAAGCATGGAAAAGGGAAATCGTTCTTAGACATAAAATCCTAAATAGGATGGTAGAAGTTACCACTTAAAAGGAAAAGTAGTACGTGAACAGTAGGGAAGCCTGGAAAGCATGACCTGATCATCAGCTGGAATGGGACATCACACATTCCTGGGCGGGAAGCTTGGAGAGGAACAAGCTTTATTCCCATGATATGGCTGCACCCTAGGTAACTGGACAAGAGTCACGAGGAAACACCAGACAAGCCCGAGAGAGCAGCCTGCTGCAGAAGAACTGGACTGTACTGATCATAAAGAATATCTTTCTCCTAAAGGATAGTATAGCCAGGCGTGGTGGTGCATGCCTTATTCTCAGCACTCGGCGAAGGCAGAGGCAGAGCTCACGAAAAACAAGGAAAGCCTGAGGAGCGGGTTCAAAGTTAAGGAGACCAAAGAGATAGGACAACTGATTTCGGTTCATCATTTGGGCTTTCCTTTCTGTAAAACTCATTATTGGCTGGGCATGGTGATGCAAACCTGTAATCCCAGGAATTGAGGGGGGAGGCGGTCTGAGGCTGGAGGATTGTGAATTCCAAGCTGGTTTGGGCTATATAGCCAGACTCAGAATTACCAAAACAACAAGTCATTATTGGGGCAATTGAAAAAGCTTAGATATGACTTTAAGATTAACTAACAGGATTTAATCAATATCAATAATTTGATCATCATAGAGAGAGAGAGAGAGACAGACAGACAGAGAGACAGAGAGACAGAGAGGGAGGGAGACAGACAGACAGAGACAGAAAGAGAGAAGAGGTAAGTGAGATCAGGACTTAACTTTTTAACTTTTGGGATATCTGGGTGAAGATTATAAAGACATTTTTGTAGCATTTTTCCAAATGGTGTATATCTGAAAGTTTGTTAAACAACATTTAATAACATCAAAGTAATTGTCCAGTAAAAGGAACGAAAGAGACTTGAGTCTCTTTTAAGCTGGTCTGGTGATGATCCCGCACTTGGGGAGGAAGCTGGAGCAAGACATTGCTTAGGAACGCAGGACCAATCTAGGCCACAGAATCAGTCCCTGGATCTAGGGCGAGTAGAAAGAGGGGGGGAAACTTGATATTGAGCTGGGTGGTGGAGGCGCACGTCTTTAATCCCAGTGCAGAAAAATCCTGTCTCGAAAAACCAAAAAACCATGATATTGTATGAAAAAAAATTAATTAAAAATCTTCATTAGCTGCTGTCCTTAGACATATCAGATTGAACATTTTAGTAAGTAGCCTTCTAATTTTTTCTATGCAAATGCAAATATATATATATAGACAGATTTGTATCTAAATATATGCTTATACACAGACTTTATTTTTTATTTTATTTTTTTGAGACAAAGTTTCTCTGTGTAACCCTGGCTGTCTTGGAACTAGCTCTATAGACCAGGCTGGCCTTGAACTCAGAGATCTGCCTGCCTCTGCCTCAGGGTGCTGGGATTAAAAGCTTGTCCTTCCATGCCTAGCTCTAGACAGGAATTTTAGTAGTAGGTTGATGCTACCCTACAATAGACTATACATGCTACTTTTTGTGAAATTTTATTACATCTGTTTTCCTTTGTGTGCCGAGGGACATATACATGCCGGGGTGCACGTGTGGAGGTCACATGACAACTTGGTGCAGTGAGCTCTCTCTTTTCTTGTGGGGCTCAGGGAACCAACTCAAATCATCAGGATGGGGAAGAACTTTATCTGAGTTATCTGACCAGTCCCAGCTACTTGACTTTTTAAGTGCTGTCATTGACTTTTCTTATTTTAAAGAACATCTTGCTATACAGATGACCTCAAATTTGTGACCCTTCAGCCTCAGACTCCAGAATGTTATAATTGATATTTTCTCATATGTATGTGTGTGCAGCACACATGCCTCCTTATTTTTTAAAGCTTTCCCCCCTTATATCTAGGGTCTGAATGTAATACAACTTATTTAATAATCTTCCTATTCATCAACATGTAGATTGTTTCCTTTTTCTATTGAAAAAAAACCACCTTGTTTGACATTTTCTGTGTTTTTTTGGTTTTTTGTTTTGTTTTGTTTTGTTTTGATTTTTCGAGACAGGGTTTCTCTGTGTAGCTTTTCGCCTTTCCTGGAACTCACTTGGTAGTCCAGGCTGGCCTCAGACTCACAGAGATCCGCCTGCCTCTGCCTCCCGAGTTCTGGGATTAAAGGCGTGCGCCACCACTGCCCGGCCATTTTTTGTGTTTTTAATTATTTATATAGTTAGTTTAGGTATGAAATCTCTGAGTCAAAGAGCATCCATCTTTAACTCACTGCTAAATATTTCAAGGGCCATTTTAGATAGCAAGACTCAACTGGAATGGCTTCTTTTAGTGACCAGTGCCATAACCATACATTCAGACGTGTGAACAATGCATAGAGTTCATCTGTGCTTTATTTGAATGCTCCTTATGGCCCATGACCTGCTCATTGCTGTGCTTTGTTCACAAGCACAATGATGCTGCCCTTAGGTCTTACCAGAGAACATCTCTGGCTGGATTCTCTCATGCAAGTTGGTACATGACCACAGTCTCTCCAGAGTTCATTATTAACCTGAAGGGCTATGGCAGCTCTTGCTAAGTTCTCTTAATTACCTGCATGTTTTCTGGTGTGTTTACTTTAGGAATAGAGCTACTATTTATTATGACTCTTGAATTACTTTTCCTGCTTCTTTTGCCCTTTTTCCTGTCTTTTACTCACTGCTGATTTAGGAACATCACTTGTGTTTCTGCAGGAAAGTATTGGCAGTGCCAAGAAAGGCTTAATGTAAGTGAATAAATATCATAATCCTTCCTAAAATACATGCCTGTAAGCTGGATTTGTATCTGCAGTGGGTTGTTATGTGGGGAGAAGGGGGTGTGCGCAAGGGGAGGGGCAGAAGTAGTTATCCCAGTGCAATGGAGGCTCAGAGACTATTGCCAGGCCATGGGAGTGTTTGAGTCATCCCTGAAAACTCGCATATGGAAACTCTAAGAACAAGTAAGGTGATTGCACATAACAATAATGTACTGTGTGCTTTGAAAACAGCTAAGGCCTGGCTTCAGCTTAGTGAGTGCATTTTCAAAAATGTAGCAATTCAAAAGAAAGCTAAAAGAGACCAATCATGGCAGTCAGGGCTACATAGTGAGACCCTGTCTTAAAAAAAGAAAAGAGCTAAAAGAAGAAAGGATGTTGAAAGGTTTAATCATATAGAAACGGCCAATGTTTTGGAGGATAGATACACTTACTTACCCTGAAGCCAAGCTCAAGAGTCCCAGCACTCAGCAGCCTCATTGGAGTTGAGGAGTTTGAGAGCAGTCTGGGCAAGACAGCAAACTTCCCTGTCTCTGTCTCTCCAATAACGATAATGGTAAATAGGTATGCATATCCTAATTTGATCATTATATAATATATACTGTGTATCAAAACAACACATGGTCTGGAATATGTAAAACTTTTATGAATCAATTAAAGTCACATTAAAAGTATAAGAACAGCTTTTAAAGGATAGGTTAAAATGTAAAAGTCTTCATATGGGTAAGACTTACCTCCTATGTTACTCTAAACAGTGGGAGAATGGAGCCAGTTTTCTTGTAACATTTGTTGAGACTCTTCAGAGTTAGTTGCTAGGGATGTAAAAGAATAAGACATGCTTTTGTCCTTGAACAACTAACTTGTGCGAGCACATTCTGTGACGGGAAAACTGTGAAATGTGAAGGATGTCAGGGAGGCTTCAGTATGATATAGGCATAGAAGAATGAGTAGGAGTTGGCCGAGATATGGATGAAGATGTTTCCAGGAAGGGAGGGTAATAAGCTTTAGTAGTAAAGTATTTGGACCCCTGGTGCTCTTGTGACCTTGGAGGACACTGGATGTTACTCTAAACCCTAGGGTAGTAGGTCTCCCATGGTATGCAGAGCATCTTGAGGTGTGGATTCTGATTCTGAAGGTCTGGAGGAGGCCTGCATTCCTAAAGAGCTCCCAGGGGCTCTGTGGACCACACTCAGAGTAGAAAGGCTCTAGGCACTGCAGACTGGGATTTCGGCTCCTCCTGTTAGTTGGCACAACTTCAGAGCAAAAAGCAGAGTGCACGTTTGCCTTTTGCTCCAAGCAAATGAATAAAAAGCACCTGGAGACTCTCTTTTGGAAAATGTGGCATTGCAGGAACAGGTTCTGGTTGTAGTTGCAGCAGCCCTGGTGCGAATAGAGACTGACCCAGCCTGCAGGTCGCTTGCCCAGATGGCGTGGAAGGCAGCAGCGCTCCAGGGAAGGTGAGGGCAAGGTTTAGACCGGCTCAGCCAGTTCCTGTTGATTAAAGTAGCTGCACAGGCGTGAAATCCTGTCTGAGTCGAGGGGCCTGTGGTGGAGGTTGGGAGGAAGGCAGGAATTGTCACAGGTTTTTAATTGGTTGGGACTCCTTCAGCATACTAATTAGGAAACACAAACCAGATCAGCACTTTCAACTGTTTTGACTACGCCTTTTCAGATGTTTAGTTTGTAGGGAGGGAACAGCTACACCATTCCGGGATGCTTTGATTTGAATCCATGCCATTATTTTATCTAAAAATACTTGCTCTTTGTAGATCAGTTAAGAAGAAATGACATTTGGGGGTTGTCACAGTTGAATAAATAGTCTGAAATAAATCCTTCCTGTTCTGGTTTCCTAGTCCTCCTCTGGTTTCTCTGTTTTGGTGAAGCCAGTACCAGTGAGGGGTTGGAAATGTGGCAAAACAGAACCTGTGGTCAGAGGCGAGCTGGAGGGGCCCGCCTGTTGTGCGACCTCCAGATGAGGTTGCTAAGTGTTCACATCTCCCCTGCTGCTGAGCGCTGGCTTTGAAATGCTGTGGGAAGACTTCTTAGGACTGATGAAGGAGGTAGACCAAGCTGTGATTTTCCAGGAGAACTCTAGCTCTGGCCATGCCTTCCTTAGTCTAATGAAATCTGCAGCTTATTAGATGATCTAGAGCAGACGGCATGGCTGGAATTTAGCATTAGGGATTGGGATGCTCTTATTAGCTTTATCTCCAAACACGTTCCACATCGAGACCCTTGTGCAAATAAGATTGGACTAGAATAAATGCAGTTAACGCTGAGGACTCGCCAGGAAGAAAACCTGACAGACACGTGAGCTTGTGGAAGAAAATGATAAGCTTGGAGGCTGAAGGAGCCTAGGTAGGAGGATACCACCCTGCAAAGTGGACTCCCGGCAGCTTTGATTTGTCTCCAGCTCAAGGTCAGAACCCACATCATCTAGCACCTGTGTCTTGTCAACTTTACTTGGTTACAGGATGTCTAGATATTTTGCTAGACATTTCGAGTGTGTCTGTGTTTTTTCAGGATGATATTAACATCAGAATCATTCCCCTCCTCAATGTGGGTGGGCATCATCTAATTTGTTGAAGGCCTGAATAAAGTACAAGGCAAGAGAAAGGAAGAACTTGCCTCCTTTCTGCATGACCGTTGAAGTTGGGACATCCTCTCTCATCTGTTCTTAAACCGAGATTTTCTCTAACCGCTTGGTTCCCAGCCAAGCTGAATGATACCCCCAGCTTCCCCGGCTACCCTGCTCGCAGATGGCAGATTGAGGGGCAGCTGCTGGGGTGCCTCTGTAATTGTGAACTACTTCCTTCCGGTAAATAGCGAGTTGTGTAGAACACTCGCAGGGTTTGCCCATCCTTCTGCAGTCTAGAGAAATCTTGTTTTGAGAACGATGCTTCGGAGGCACTGCCTTCTGGGGCAACTGTGTCTTGCTTGGGCCAGCCTTGGGGTTTCCTGTTTGTGCAGGAACCGTGATCCCTTTTGTGGAAGACTAGTATTTAGAAAGTGGGATTTAGGTCCGTTGTATTTCTAGGCCAAAGCATATGAATGTTATTAATGGCTCAGTATATGTGTTGACAGGGTCTTTTCAATAAGATTACACTAAAGACACTGCCATCAGTATTCTCCAGTACCAATTTGAATTATCATTCATGTTTCCTCCTTATTCCTTTATTTCTTGCATTGCCTTTTATTTTTATTCATACTCCATAGTTTAATCTACTAAAAACCAAAACAAAGAAAACCAACCCACTTCATTTATTCTTCAAAACAAGTGAGTTTGGACATGTCCATTCATTTAGCACACCTTAGTGATGCCAATATAAAGTCAGGTTCTAGGCAGTCCAGTCATCTTCTTTTGGTTGCTCTTTGAATGTAATAGCTTTTTCCATAGTTTCACTTTTAATGTATTGGCATCTTTGGATTGGAAATAATTGTACATAGCACATGGATATATTACTGTATATAATATATATGTATTATCTGCTGTGGATATCGCTCTGTATAAATAAAATGCTGATTGGCCAGTAGCCAGGCAGAAAGTATAGGCGGGACAAGCAGAGAAGAGAATTCTGGGAACAGGAAGGCTGGGTCAGAGAGATGCTGCCAGCCGCCATGATGAGAAGCAGATGTTAAGATACCGGTAAGCCACGAGCCACGTGGCAACTTATAGATGATAGAAATGGATTAATTTAAGATGTAAGAACTAGATAGCTAGAAGCCTGAGCCATTAGGCCAAAAGGTTTAAATAATAAAAGAGTCTGTGTGTTTATGTTATAAGTGGGTTGTGGGACTGCCGGGGCTTGGCGGGACCCGGAGAGGAAAACTATAGCTACAATTATTGGAGTGTGTACAGGGGTAGGTACCACGGTGTGGGGGTTAGATGATCACTTCCTGGAGTCAGTCCTTTCCTTCCACCTTTATGTCCATTCCAGGGACTGACGTCTGGTTGTCAGGCTTGCACAAGTGCCCTTATCCACTGAGCCATCTTGCTGGTCCCAGATCATACACACACACACACACACACACACACACACACACACACATATATTATTCGTTCTTCTGGTCTCTGTCCTTTACCTAGAAAATTTGATCAGTTTACATCAAAGTAATTACTGATATAGAAGGATTTACTTTTGCCATTTTTCTATTTGTTTTCTATATGTCTTATGGCTAATCTGTTCCTTATTGTCTACATTCCTCTATCCTATGTATCTACTATCATCTTTTGTGTTTAGTGAATTTTTTTGGTAGTGAAATATTTAACTCTTTCTCTTATTTCCTTTTGAGCATATTACACAATTATTTCTTTGTGGTTGCCATGAGGATTACATTTAACATCCTAAAGTTATAACACTCTAAATTTAGAAGAGCTGACTTTTTTCTTTTTTATTACATTTTTTATTTTTTAAAACAATTTTGATCTTGATCATATTCTTCCCCTCCCTCAGGTTCTTCCAGATCCTCTCCTCACCCCTATACACCCAGCTTTTAGCTCTTTCTCAAAACAAACAACAAACAAACAAACAAACACCCAATAAAGCAGCACATCCCCCCCAAACCAAGAAAACAAAGTAAAACAATACTCAAACAGAAAAAGAAAAATCCCACCGAATTATAACCAAATAAAAGCACACACAAACACACACACAAAAGCTGTGGAATCCATTGTATATTGGTCAACAACTCCTGAACATAAGGCCTGACCTGGAGTGGTTGATATACCCAGTGTCACCTCATTGGAGAAAACTGATCTTCTCTCCCAGCGGGTATATGTGACAGCTCAGTCGTTAGCCTTTACCAGAATTTTCATTCATTCATTCATTAAAAAAATGGCAATATAGAGTACAAGAAGATAAAACAAAAACTATCACATTGAAGTTGGACAAGACAAACCAACAGAGGGAGAAGTGGCTAAGAGCAGGCACGAGAATCAGACCCACTTGTTCGCACATCAGGAGTCCCTGAAAACATGAAACCGGAAGCCATACTGTCTACACAGGGGGCCTGGTGCAGACCCGAGCAGGCCCTGTGCTTGCTGCTTCAGTCTCTGAGTTCATGGGAGCTTGGCTCATGTTGATTTAGAGGGCCTTGTTTCCTTGGTGTCCTCCATCCCTCCTGACTCTTACGCTCCTTCCACCTCCTCTTCCACAGGGTTCCCTGCTCTGAGGGAAGGGATTTGATGAAGACATCCCATTTAGGGCTGACTGCTCCAAGGTTTCTCACTCTCTTTGTAATGTCTGGCTGTGGGTCTCTGTATTTGTTCCCAGCTGCTGCAGGAGGAAGCTACAAAGCACTGATCTATAAGTAAAGCAGCTATCTTGTCTGTCTGTCTATCAACCATCTATCTATCTATCTATCTATCTATCTATCTATCTATCTATCTATCTATCTATCTATGTTTTCCTTTTTTTTTTAATTTTTTTTTTTAGAACAGTAATATTTGTTTTTCCCCTAGGTCCCCGGGCTATCTAGTCTTTGATTCTTGGTCACCCAAGCAGTGTTGGGTAGGAGTTCCATCTTGTGGAGTGGGCCGTAAGTCAAATCAGTTGTAGGCTGGTTTCTCCCACAACCTTTGTATCACCTTGCACTAGCATATCTTGCAGGCAGTACACCATTGTAGATCAAAGGGTTTGCAGCTGGCTTGGTGTTTACACTTAAAAGCTGACTTTTTTTTTTGTTTTTTTCGAGACAGGGTTTCTCTGTGTAGCTTTGCGCCTTTCCTGGAACTCACTTGGTAGCCCAGGCTGGCCTCGAACTCACAGAAATCCGCCTGCCTCTGCCTCCCGAGTGCTGGGATTAAAGGCGTGCGCCACCACCGCCGCCCGGCTTAAAAGCTGACTTTTAATCACAAGGAAAATTGCTGTTTTTTTGTTTTTTGTTTTTTTTTTTCTTGTTTGTTCTTTGTTTTTGTTTTTTGAGACAGGGTTTTTCTGTGTTACTCTGGCTGCCCTGGAACTCACTCTGTAGACCAGGCTGGCCTTGAACTCAGAGATCTGCCTGCCTCTGCCTCCGAGTGCTGGGATTAGAGATAGGGTCTCAGTATGTAGCTTTAGCTGGCCTGGAGTTTTTTATGTAGACCATGTTAGCCTTGAATATAGAGATCCATAAACCTCTGCTTTACAGCCTTGCACACGTCCTTTT
The DNA here is from genome assembly GCA_902168405.1 of Peromyscus aztecus. NCBI lineage: Eukaryota > Metazoa > Chordata > Mammalia > Rodentia > Cricetidae > Peromyscus > Peromyscus aztecus. The sequence goes on from CABHPQ010172404.1 coordinate 25,207, forward strand.
TTGATTATTGATATCATAAAATTGTATCTATATATTATACAGCCCAAACTATAGGCTAAGGTTCTTTGAAATGCCTAGGTCTCTTAGATTGTACAGTAAATGAAATACTTACAAATTGAAGTTGTATTAATAGTAGCTTTTAGAGTAAGTTTTGGTTTCCATTTAGGTCTTAGTCTGAAGCCCAGCCTGGCCCATGACTCCCTTGTAGTCCAGGGTGGCTGTTAGCTTGTGGTGAGTGAGTCTCCCTGAGCCACCACATCCTGTTTAATAATTGTTTATTTTTCCCAAGTGCTGATGTTCTATGGATGGGGGAGGTAGGCCAATGGTGGAACACTTCTTAGCAGGTACAAAGCTCTGAGTTCAATCTCCAGCCCTGCAAAAGAAATCAAATGGAGGGAAAAAAAAAGTGTTAATTTTCTAAATCACATAGAAAACAAGAAGCAGGCTGGAAACCATTGTTCCGATAATACCAGCTTTGGTGTTTACCTTCACTGACGTGTTTATGCGGTTTAAGTCACTGTTTCATGTCTTTTCTTTTACTCTGTGGGGCTTCTTGGAGCGTTTTCTGTGAGGCAGGTTTAGTGGTGACAAGATCTTTCAGCTTCTGTTGACCTGGAAATGTTTTAACGTCGTTCTCACTTAGAGGAACAATTTTTCCAGATGCAGGGTTCTCAGCCGACAGTTTTTCCTTTTGGCTTTTTGCCCATGCAGTCTGCTCCTTTCTGGCTGTCCTTTGGTGAGAGGCAGTGGATACTTTGGGGCCCTGGCGTGTGAACCACATCTCCCTTGCTGCCCTAAAGCTTAGCTTTTGTCTTTGGTTCTAGATCTAGAATTGGATTACAAGGTTTTTTAGTGTGGGTCTCTGAGTTTCTTTCCTTGGAATTTATTGAGTTTCCTGAACATATGTATTTATGACTTTTACCACATTTGGAAAATTTTAGCCATTATTTCTTCTCATGTCCTCTGTCTGATGTCCTGTTTCTCTTCCTTTAGAATTCCTCTGTGTCTATGCGAATCTGCTTATGGTGTTCCACGGGTCTGGTAGGCTCTGATAGCTCTTCTTTAACCCTTCCTCATTCTCTTCCTCTTTGTTGATCTGCTCAGCTCTGTCTTTCTCAGCTTGGATGCTGGGGTCCCAGAAGACTCAATGGCCACCAAAGCCCTCTTTTACCAGTGACTTGCAGGTTTTTGTTTCTTTAATTTGAAAAATGAAATTCGTAGATCACAGAGGGTGAATTTTAGAGAGAAGTTTATTGTAGATTCATAGGTGGGCACTTAAGAGGGAGAGAGAGGCATGCTGTTTGACAGCATTAAGCTGGCATGGAGGTCAGCCATATGGTGAGGTTAGCTTCAGAGAAAGAGTAAAAAAAGCACAAATACTGGGAAGAGTATAATTAGACTCTAGGCAGCACCTGAGAGACAGAGAGAAGAAAAAGAAAAAGTCATGCCTTTCTGGAGGCTTGTATGGACTGCACTAGGAGCAGGAATTCTGGGAAGGAAAAGTACATTATCGCATTAAAGGACTAATTATTCCTCCTATCTCTTTAGCATGGCTTAAGGTGAATCAGCCTTCCTGAGGGGTAGTCCCTTGGCCAGGTGATTGGCAAGTCCAACCGGAAGAGGTAGATTCCATTCTTTTGATAGTTGGTCAGTAATAGTTTTTATTAACGAGCCTTCAATGATACTGTAACACCAGGATTACAGTGGAAACTTTTTTGGCTTAAAAAAAAATTTGATGTGGGTACCAGGGATCAAACTCAGGTTCCCATGCTTATGTGGGACTGACTGAGCCATCTCCCCAGTCCCTCTTAGGGCGACTGTGTATTGAATGTTTCTATGTTTTAATACTTTTTCTTTCCTTTCCTTCCTCCCTTCTTCTTCTTTTTTTTTTTTTTTTTTTTTTTAACTTTTTTCACATCTTGTAGTTCTTTCAGAAATTTGTTTTAAAGTATTTGGTAGATTAATTATGTAGCTTTTTTTTTTTCTGGGTAAATTTCTATGGTTTTTCTTTGAGGCTATAGACTCCATGTCTTAGTTAGGGTTTTTATTGCTTCAAGGAAACACTATCACCAAAAATCAAGTTGGGGAGGACAGGGTTTATTTGGCTTACATTTCCACATCACTGTTCATCATCAAAGGAAGTCAGGACAGTAACTCAAATGGCAGGGACCTGGAGGCAGGAGCTGATGCAGAGGCCATGGAGGGGCACTGCTTACTGGCTTGCTCCCCTGGCTTGCTCAGCCTGCTTTTTTTCTTTTTTAAAATTATTATTATTATTTGTTTATTTTGTTTTTTGAGACAGGGTTTCTCTTGGTAGCCTTGGTTGTCCTGGATCTCACTCTGTAGACCAGGCTAGCCTCCAACTCAGAGAAAAGGTGTGTGCTAATACCGCTGACTCAGCCTACTTTCTTACAGAACCCAGGACCAGGGTGGTGCCCAGGGTTGGCACCACTCACCATGGGCTGGGTCCTCTGCCATTGATCACTAATTAAGAAAATCTCTTACATCAGATCTTACGATTTTTTCAATTGAGGCATTTTCTCAATTGAGGCTCCTTCCTCTCTGATGACTTTGGCTTGTGTCAAGTTGCAATAAAAACCAGCCAGGACACTCCAGCAGAAAGAAAAGACTATCCAGTCTCTGCATTTTGTTTTGTTTTTCCTGAGGATTGAACCCAGGGCCTTGCACATGCTAGATCAGCACTCTACCACAGCCATCCTCTCTCCTTTTTTTTTTTTTTTGAATGGGCCAAATGTTTATCTGCACGACTTGTAATTTTTGTTTTCGTTACTGTTGAAAATGACATTGGAATCTAATAATGTAGCAAGTGGAAAACTTCATTCTCTCTTCCCTCGGACTTTCTGTTTGAGGTCTGTTTGTTTTGTTTTATAATGTTTTCCCTAAGTTTTGTGTTTCTCTGTTGTAGGCTATCTCTGTGACACAGATCAATAAATTATATACACTTAAGGCCTTTTTAGGTCTTTCTGTCTCTGTGCCCTTCTCTGGGTATATATGGTCACATTCTTATTTTCCCTGGATATGCTTTGAATGCACCCATCTTTAATGTATAGCTCCCAGAAGATAAAAATCAGAAAAAATGGAGAGGGAAGAAGGGTACTGGCCCTTTAAATAAATTGGAAATCACATCAGCCAGGACAACAGTGAAGGTAAATGCAAAAACAATGTCTGCTTGTCTCTGTCTGCACCTCCCGGGTTCAGAGCAACAGTTGGTAATGAGCACAGTTGTTGGAAGACAGGGTTTATTCTTGCCCACTGGGTTTCTTGCAGGGTGTATGCCGGTTGTTCCAGGAAAATGTACAGCTGCCCACCAGGGGATTGCACTTGAGGAATGGTTAGCTGTTACGGTGCTAAGAGCTGGAATTGACCCAAATTAAGTGCAGTTTATCTCCCAAGCCTTCCATAGGAAGTTGTAAACCTTCGGTACATTCCAGTGTACCATTGATGGCCAGGTAGAGACTGGTTCCTGATCTTTCTTCCTCTGCCTCCTTCCCAGAATCCTCTTTCTGGACACCCATTCTGAATCTTGTTGCCTTTTCTTTGGGGCTTCTGTAATGACTTCAACTTAGAGAAGAACCTATATATCCCCATTTAACTGTGGAGGTCCCTGTAAATGCTGCGGCCAGCAGAGGAATGATCTGTGTGAGGCAAGAAAGAAACTCAGTTCAACACGACTTGGCGGTGCTGGTTCAAACTTCTAGAGTCTGATACCAGGCAATTTTTTTTTAATACATATTTGAGTACAGTACAATTTAGGAAACAAGTTTTCTCCTAACAATTATCTCAATCCCATGTGCACAATAAAGCTTAAGGTGTGACAACATTGAAACTCTTTTGCAAAGTACTTGTGACCTCTACCATGAAGATGGATTCTATGGCTTAAGAGGCCCAGGATCTGGTGGGGTCTCTGACTGAGATAGCATTGAGGTCAACTGGCTATGAAGAACATGTGACATCTCCCCTGAGGATGGGTCTGTTGACTGAGAAACAGTGCTCAAGACAAAGGCCTTGGGAAGGAGAGTCTGGGATAAACTCGATAGTCCTGGGGATTCAAGTGTGGCCAGGCCCTACAGATAGCACAGGTCATTGGGCTATTAACTACATCTGCTCCCAGCCTTCTGGGCAGAAAATAGGTTTACACACTTAACTGTTGAAGAGACAAGCCTTCTTGCTTGACATTTCTGGTTTCCCTAGTGCTTGTCTGTGAGCTCAAAGGCCCCATGCCCTCTTTAAATTACTTCATTCTATTTACTTACAGCTTCTATTATAATAGATTTCTGTTTGTTTGAGACAAAAACAAACTGTATATCCCTGGCTGTCTGCTTTGTAGACCAGGCTCTCCTTGAACTCATAGAGATCCATCTGCCTCTGCCTCCTGAATGCTGGGATTAAAGGTCTGTGTTAACACCATCCAGCCTTAATAGGTTTTTTTTTTTTTTTTTTTTTTTTATAAATACATGCATTGGTATTTCACCTGCATGTATGTCTGTGTGAGAGTGTTGGATCCACTTGAACTAGAGATATAGACAGTTCTGAGCCGCCATATGGGTGCTAGGAATTGAATTTGGGTTCTCTGAAAGAGCAACCAGTGAGCACTCTTAACCTCTGAGCCATCTCTCTAGCCCCCCTTAATAGTTTTTTAAGGTTTAAAATTTTAATTTATGTGTATGTGTAGGGGCATGCACACACATATATGGGTGCCCAAGGAGACCAGAAGAGGGCATTAGATCTCCAGGAGCTGGAGTTATAGGTGCTGTGAGCACCCCCCTGTCCTGGATCTCGCTCTGTAGACCAGGCTGGCCTTGAACTCACAGAGATCCGCCTGGCTCTGCCTCCTGAGTGCTGGGATTAAAGGTGTGCGCCACCATGGCCTGGCTGCAGGAAGCACTCTTAATCACTGAGCCACCTCTCTAGCCCCTTATACATTAATTCTCATACATTATAGAATATTTCTGAGTTATATATTTTCCCAGTTATATATTCTTGCATTGATACTTTTTCTTTTGGTGGGGGTGTTGGGACAGGGTTTCTCTGTGTAGCCTTGGCTGTCCTGGAACTCAATTTGTAGATCAAGCTGGCCTCAGACTCACAAGAGATCTGCCTGCCACTGCCTCCCAAGTGCTGGGATTAAAGGTGTGTAACATCACCACCCAGCAATATTTGTATCTTTTAAAAAAATATGTTTTTATATATGTATATATGCAGATCTGTATCTTAATATAGCATCTTAACCTTTGTTCTTTTTTCTTAATCCCAGAATTACTGTTCTCTTTTCCTCATTGTCTTAGATCTTAGTTTCTCCAAACCATCCTGAACTGAAACACTGGCAAGGTCTGGCCCCTTCTCCTAGAGTTCACTGTCTGGTGTCACGGGTGTCCTTTAGGAGATGTTGACTCAGAGCTGCTGCTTCCATCCTTCAGTACTTTCCCTTTCACCACAGAAAATACCTGTGGTGAGCAATCCAGGTTCTTGAGGTTTTACATGATTCAAAAATGGTATAAAATTCAAATCGTGTTTCTCATAACTATGAATCTTTTATCACTATCTCACAGAGCAGAAAAACTTATTTTATTTTTTTCTTTTTCGTTTTCTGAGACAAGGTTTCTCTGTGTTGCTCTGGCTGTCCTGGAACTCTCTCTGTAGACCAGGCTGGCCTTGTATTAATCCCATTAATCAAGAATAAGACCACTACTACAGTTTAAAGCCAAATGTGTAGCAAGCTTTAATTAAATACTGGCCAGGTGGATGGGCTCTGGCCAGGTTCCTGGGGAATGGCCCCAAGTCATGGTTTGCAGAAGCTTAAGGAAAACCCATAATTTGTTGCATTTTCCATCAGGTCCAATCGGGACAAGCATATATCCTGACGTACCTCCAAGCCTACATCCAGTCAGGAGCAAAAGTACATCCTGACGTATTTCCTGCCTGTGAACCTCCCGCCCACATGTGATCCAGCACATCCAGTGCAGTTGGGTCAAACAAACTTGTTCAGGGGAGTGTAAAACATGTGGCTTGTTATCTCCCATAAACAAAAGCCTCCAGCATTTCAGGAACTATCTGTCCTTGGGCAAGAGGCTTGCAGATCAGAGACATTTTTGTTTCATGAATCTCTTAGGCATAGTAATTGAAACTTAAAATGTAACTTTGGATCTTACACTTGAACTCACAGAGATTGATCCACTTGCCCCTGCCTCCCAAGTGCTGGGATTAAAGGTGTGCGTTACCAACACCTGACTTTTTTTTTTTCCTTTGAGGCAGAATCTTACCATGTAACGCTGGCTGGCCTGGAGCTTGCTATGTAGATTAGACTAGCCTCAAAGTCAGTGTGGTCCTGTATCCTTATTCTATTTGGATACTTATTTATTGTGCAGAACAGGGATTGAAACTAGTGCCTTGAGTACAGTGGTCCCCACTGAGGATCATCCCAACTGCCATCTCCTGTGTTAAACCTTCTATAGCTCATCTAGCATTCTGGCTGCTAGATAGGATATTTACATTTATTTCAGGAGTATGGTATTATTCTTTCTAATGTTTACAATACCTTTTACGTGTTGAATCATCATTTTATTCATTCCTTAGAGTCCAAAACTATTTAAGCTTTGGCCATGTAGATGTTGTTGGAGGAGGATAAGGACTGGCCTGTCATGGTCCTGATTGGTCCCTTCCTCATAGCAGCAAGCACATGGGTGCACACCCTGCTTCAGGACCCAGGTGACTATAATGCTTAGTCTTCCCCTTTGTGTGTAGGGATGTTTGTTTATCTGTTACAGGGTTCAGTAGTTTCACAAACTTTGTGCATATCAATGAAAACTTTCTTAAGTGTGTGAAGTTTTGGATTTTCTGTCAGTTTCTAAAGTTTTGCTATATTTTGATTAGGAAAAGGCCCCAGGGTACCTTGAGTTAGAGAATTCAATAATTTATCAGCTGGGGAAGTTTGGCCAAGTTACTTTAAACCATGGTTTTAAGTTTTAAAAGTAAGGTTCCCAGATGAGCAGCATCAGCAAGCCCTAGGAGCCTATTACATATTCACATTCCTGGGCTTTATCAGAGACCTGAATAAGGCACACCAGTGGGGCCCATCCATCCCTTCCTCCCCCTTCCCTCCCTGCATCCATGTCTAACAAGTTCTCAGTAGGATACCGAGGAATACTTGATCTGAGAAACATTAACTAATTGACTGCAATATTTGTTTGTTTTTGAGACAGGGTCTTTGTAGCCTAGGCTGGCCTCAACAGCCCACTGTGGCAGCAATCCTCCAGCCTCGGCTTCCCCACTGCTGGGATTTACAAGCCACACACCCAAGTTCAGTGGAATTTCTTAGCCTCAGATGTACAGCAGAGCCGCTTAAGGAGCTATTTAAAGTAACAGTGCAGGGCAGCGGACGGTGCTTGTCTGGCATGTGTGAGGTCCTTGATTCAATCCTCTGCTTTTCAAAGGAAAATAAGCACAAAAAACAAGGGACAAGAAAAATCCCACAAGATAAAGGAAGCCATTTTTCAAACACCAAATGCTAATGCCTTGTTCCTGCTTCAACTCTAACTGGTCTGGAATAGTACCAGAGACAGGATCTTTCAGCTTATCCCATATAGCCAGGGTTCAAAGCCACAACTCCAAACTCAAGTTCTTGTATAAAATGGGACAATAATAGCCATAGGACTGTTGTAGAGTTTAAGTGACACAGTTCTAGAAAACTGTGGAGTACCTAGCAAATAGTAGAGCTTGGCAAATGATTGCTCTGACCTTCAAAGAGCAGAGTTACATCATCAGGCCATAAAAGAGCACAGGCTACAGATGTAGCTTAGCAGTAGAGCATTGGCCTAGTATCAAGACCCTGGCTACTAGCCCCAATACTGCAGAATCGAACAACCAAATGCACACTGGGGACTTGACATCCAGGTACTGAGTCATTGAGGTTGTAATTCTGAGTTTGGCAGACCACGGCCTTTATAGCACTTACTAGTGTTTTATGGTTACTTCTAGATCTTGTGCATGCTGTGTATTTTAAGCTTTACTTATGCTTGTGAAAAATGAGTCTGGTGACAAAGGATTTAGAATTGTCCAGGTATTTGTAGATGTCTGATTTTGGGCATATGAGCTAAGCCTCAGGCTCTTCTAAAATGGGCATATTTATCATGGAACGAAGGAAGGAGTTAATGAGATATAGGATCTACAATACACAATGTCCTGTATGTGATGACTCATTCCTATGCAAAGCAAAATTCTCTCTCGTCTCTATAACCTGTTATTAAATATTTGTATTACTGCATTTTTAACTAGTTTGGTACTTAATGCATTGGCCAGTCCTCATGGCTACTCAGATAGGAGCCTTTTAGATTACTTTGTGTCCTCTCCAAAACTTTCAATCTCTCTTTAGGTTTTCATTCTATTCTATTTATTTTTATGTATTTTCTGAGCATGTGTCTGTGTACCATGTGTGTGCCTGGTGCTTACAGAGGCCAGAAGGGGGTGTGAGATCCCCTGGAACTGGAGTTACAGAAGGTTGTCAGTCACTATTTGGGTTCTGGGACTTGAACTCAGGTCTTTGAGAAGAACAGCCTGTGTTCTTAACCTCTGAGCTCTCTCCATCCCCCTGGTTTTATTCTCAATGGGCCGGTCAGTAGCTTTCTGTTTTATTTTTTAAAAGATTTATTTATTTATTTATTTATTTATTTATTTATTTATTTATTTATTTATTTATTTATTTATTGTTTATTTATTTTAAATAGGGTCTTGTGCAGCTCTGGCTGGCCTAGAATTCACTATGTAGACCAGGCTGGCCTTAAACTCACAGACTGTTTCTGCCTCCTGAGTGCTAGGATTAAAGAAAGACCTGTTATACTCACCTTTTTAACTTAAAAAAAAAAAAAAAAGACAGGATTGGAAAGTTAAAAGTTTTTTTTTCTTTCCTTTTCTCTTTTCTTCCTTCCTTTCTTTCTTTCTTTCTCTTTCTCTTTTCTTTTCTTTTTTGGAGACAAGGTTTCTTTGTGTAACAGCTCTGGCTGGCCTTGAACTCAAGAGTTCCTCTTGCCTCTGCCTCCCAAGGGCTGGGATCAAAGGCGTGCACCACCACCACCACCACCACCACCACCACCACCACCACCACCACCACCACCACCCAGCTAAAACATTTTTTTATGTTGTGTCTGTTGTTTCTGAAGTTTGTTCTTAGCTCCGTCTCAGATTGAGCTTTAAATTTGGTAACGTTAGGAGCTCTAGTGACATGTGAAGAAAGACGGAAAGTGGAAAAAGTGGGATTGGTGTAAGTTTTGCTTTTTTTTTAACCTTAGAAGATGCAATGTAAGTCAAAACATTACAGTACACTTATACAAATGTACATATGTGTGTGTATGTGTGTGTGTGCGCGCGTGCGCGCGTGTGCTGTTTTTTGAGACAAAATCTCTGTATATAGCCTTGGTAGGCCTAGAACTCACTATGTAGACCAGGCTGGCCTAAACTCAGGGATCTGTCTCTGCTTCCCAAGTGCTGAGATTCAAGGCGTGTACCAGTACCCCCAGTGCTCTTCACTAGAGAACCTTCTTTCCAGGCCCTTAATCTAGTACAATATCACCATGATTTTACAAAGAGGTTCAGGAAACTACCAAAGGCTACAGGAAGCAAACTACATTATAACCTCTCAATTTTTGAATGCAAAACTCAGCCTTCTTACAACACTATACCAAAATCCATGGTAAAATCCTCTATGCGCACTAAGTACCAAACATTAGAAGGAAAACACAAATAGTTTAGGTTTTGACAAGAAGTCTAATGATAGCAATGTAGTTAGTCTAAGTGTAAAGCTGATTTTTTTCCCTGGTTGTATTTATCCTCACTGCACCATGGTGACTGGTGTCCTGAATCACATTGCCTCCTGTGGCATCTAGTTAATTCTTCCTTCCCATCCTACCTCTCCACAGGTCTGCAGCAGTCCATTGTAGGCGTCTCGAGTTGCAAGGTGTTTACTCCACCAGTTGGCTTTCCGGCAGTTTATGTGCAAATAAATCCCAGCTTGTGTCTGGTTTTCAGCTTGTGGCAGTGGTGCACTGATCTACTGTGGGGCTGACTTAGTCACAGTCCTACCGCTGTGACAAGACACCATGACCAAGACGACTCTTAGAAAAGAAAGCATTTAACTGGGGGCTTGCTTACAGTATCAAGTTTAGTCCATCATCATGGTGGAGAGCATGGTGGCGTGTACAGTGCTGGAGCAGCAGCTGAGAACTACATCCTGATTTGCAGCCCGAGGGAGAGAGAACTGGGCCTAGCATGGGCTTTTGAAACCTCAAAGCAAACCCCCAGTGACACACTTCCTCCAACAAGGCCACACCTCCTAGTCCTTGGAATCCTTTGTTTCATTCCTTGGTGACCAAGGATTCAAGTATGTGAGCCTATCAGGGCCATTATTCAAACCACCTCAGGGGTGACTGCCGATTCAGTACCAGCCATTGCTGAGGCTCCCTGCAGCCCGAGCTCTTGAAGCTCGTCCATCAGTTAGCCAGGAGAGATTCTGCTTTCTGCCTGAGGTGAGATCAACATCTACTGTAGTTACCTGCGCACACATCCTCTTAGGTCTTCTTAGCGCCTCTTGATTCAGGGCTTCTTTAAAATTTCTAAAAATATTTTATGTGTACGGGTGTTTTGCCTGCATGTATGTATGTGCACCACATGTGTATTTGGTGTTTCCCCGAGGGCATCCAATCCCCTCAAAGTAGAGTTAACACGTGGGTGCTGAGAACCAAACCCAGGTCTTCTACAAAACAAGTACTCTTAACTGTTATGCCAGCTCTTCAGCCCTGGGGCTTCTTAGAAAGCTGGAGAGTCATCATCCCAGCTATCCCAAGTTCAGGCTTCCCTATTTTCCACTTCAGTGCCTACCCTGGTGCAGCTGGACCGCCAGCTGCACTCTGTCTAAGCACATTCCTGAGCTCTTGCATTACTTTGTGACAGCAGCAGAACTCACACAATCTTGGAGACCATATCTATTCATTCTATCACCTCACTATTATGAGCCAGGCATATGGCAGGTACTCAGTAGAACGCGGTAAATGAATGGATTCTGAACCTTCTGTTTGAGTTCAATTCTATCAGACACAAATCACCCAATTTTAAGTACTCCCCCCGCGCCAACAGGCTATATAAGCACTAGCCATCCCATCTGGATTATGCATGTTTAAAAATAACATTTGTTTAAACATATGCACTCCAGTTCTTACTAGTTCAGGGCTCACTCAATGTTCAGGGAATGAAAATCCTATCTAAAGTAGCTGCTCTGTATACTCTTGCCTCTGTACTTTGCTTTTTGACCAAGAGGTTACAAAGGACTTTACCATGACACATACCATCCTCTTTTTCCTGTTTTGAGACAGGGTCTTGTTAAATTGTCCAGTCTGGCCTCAAACTTGCTGTCCTACTTAAGCTTCCCAAGTACTACCACATCATAGAACTCGCCTGGTCTGTCTATGTCCTTATGGTTAAACATGAGCCTCAGTGGTCTGTTTTCAGTGTTTGGAACAAGAATTTCTTCTTTTTTTTGTTTTTCTTTGTTCAAGACAGGGTTTCTCTGTGTAGACCAGGCTGGCCTTGAACTCAGAGATCCACCTGCCTCTGCCTCCCAAGTGCTGGGATGAAAGGTGTGCGCCATGACCACCACCACCAGGCCAAGAATTTCTTCTTACCTTAGGGCTTTCCAATCTTTCTTCACTTCAAACACTTTCCTCATTATTTTTCTCTTATTTATCCTTTGTCTCCAGTTTAAATATAATTTCTTTTTTCTTTAGGAAGGTCTCTAAATTTCTTAATGTGGTTTTGCCAATATTTCCAGTTATCTACCCACTCACCATCTCCAAAAGTAGTTTTCTTCATAGCATTTAATACAATTATAGATAAATGAAAATTACAATTGCATTAATGAATTTATATTAGACTCTTCTATAAGACTTCAAGTTCCATGAGCTAAAAACTACCACTCTATTTACCAAGGCTCCAGTACCTTGTATACACTAGGTATTCAATATCCCCTTTCCCAGAAAGCTTTTAAGCTCACTGAAGCACCTTCAAAAGAGTAAGCTTGAAGGTGAAGACAAAGGCTGAATGGTCAAAAGGTTAGGGCTGGTGGGGAAGCAATGGAGGAATAAAGAAGGTACAGGATGCTATTTGGGGGGTCCCCCTGCTCCAACCGCAACAGTCCATTCCCCTCTTAAACAAACCGCTGAACAACAGTTTATTCATTCCATTAGAGAAGGAGGTAAACTTCAGATTACAAAACCAATGTAAATACAATTTTGAAGAATTAGAATATCTTCAAGAAACCAGTCACAGCTTAACTGAAGTGCACGCAACATGGGGTTGATGTCTCCTGAGGAAGGTCATCTTCCTCTAATGTGTGAAAAGTTAATGAGATACACTTCCTTAGTCACGGAGGAAGGAATTTTCCTTCTTGGTGAGCTGACACTATTTCTTCTTTGTAGCTCTTTTCCCTTCTCCTTTCCTTGGTTTCCCCTTTCCACGGAGCTTCTTTAGACGTCTTTGCTCATCCATAAAATCCTGATGCTCATCTCTGGATGAAGGAGGAGGAAAGAAAAAACAAAATCAACCAGCTATGTTTACCACCCAGGAGAAGTGCCAGTCTCGAGCTGTCCTCTTAGGCTGTTGGGCGGGGCTTTTCAGGGCATGTGCTTAGTTTGGTGAACTGAAAGTATACCCAACATATAGACTGGTTAGAGTGTAAGAATTCAGATGTCAATTTTCCTTCACAGACACAATACCACAAAGAGTAGTAAACTTCCAGGTGAGCCCAGGTAAACCTACGGAACCATGAGATACACCACCCAACATTTCCCTATATTAAGGCTAAACACCTTGGGTTAGATTCCCAGTATTAAAAAAAAAACTAAAAAGACTAAACATCGAGGAGTAAAACTTGGACAATAGCAGGTGGATCTTTGTGAGTTCGAGGCTAGCCTGGTCTATAGAGTGAGTTCCAGGTCAGCCAAGGCTACACAGAGAAACTCTGTCTCAAAAAACAAAACAAAACAAAACTTGAGTATAATTTTCGGTAGCTGCACAGAGATTCTGATTGCCCTAGGAATTAGTGTCTACTAAAACCGGGCAGTTCTCCAGAACAGTCTGCATGGCAGTGAATGCCCCACACAAGAAGACTGTTGGGAAAGGCTGAAGCAGATGGAGGGCAAATCAAGCCAGGCCTTGTAGGAGTCAGAGCAGCCAGGACTAATTATACACGTGGACAGTACAGAAGGTGGAGACAGCTACAACTGTATTAAAATGTTTAACTACCCAAAGAAAGTGCTTAAACATGGAAGCCACGGAACCCATGTAGACCTGGCTTTAAAACACAGTCCATGAGACATGAGTGCTGAACTTTCCTCACCTGTAACAGGCGGCAATAATGGCGTATGGACTGAATATACATTACTGAATGGATTTCACAGAATAGACTAAATATATAAAAGAGGGATGCGTTGCTGGGTCCACCTAAGCTATTTTTTTTTAAAAGATTGATTTTAAAGAATTTGATATCTCATTCCGTGAACATGATGAACAATATAGCACAGACCTCTTTAAGATTAGCTATGACTGACAAATAGTTTTCAATATTAGCATAATAAGTCATCTAAAATAGATGTCAGATCATGTTGTTGAAATTCTGTTGCTCAGGGCAGAAGCCCTGTTCTTTAGCACAGCACTCACAGACCCCTGTGTCCTGCCTCCTGTCTCCCAGCTGTTCCCAGGCTATTCCTGGGCCATTGCAGGTACACTCCAGCCTCAGGAAGAGTGGCCTTTGTTCACTCTTGCCTGTCCCACAAGCTCTACCCCAGGTCTCACCAGGTTCACTCCCAACCCACCAGCCTCAGCCTAAACCTCAATCTCATCTATGGGGCTGACCCTGACTGCCCTGTTTAAGGCTGTTAGCATGCCCGTCCCCAGCTCACCACAGGCCCCGTCAGCACTCTGGATCCTGCTTAGCTAGTTCTGCCTCCCCCCACCCCCAGCATGTTCGACATTGTCACCAAACACATCATATTATTTGTTACATCATTTTCCCACTCTTCATTCCCTCCCTGTTTCTGTCCATCATCAGACAGAAAACTCTACAAAGGCTTCTAGCACAACACAGCAGCTTGTTAACTGAGTGAATCAACTGTTTTGGTTGATTATATTTCCCTCCCTCTTTTGCAGGCCTTTACATCAGACTTTATTGAAGGGATGTCTACATTTATCCTCTCTGATGCTACAGATGGCCATGCATTGGAGGCATCATTTACCATAACTACTGAAAAAGCACATAAAAATAATTTTGCTTCTCAA
>CABHPQ010172405.1:0-35792 GCA_902168405.1 Peromyscus aztecus
CATTAGGTGATGTGGTGGGGGTGGGAGGGACTTACAAACATTTTTGCATTTAATTAGATTTAATGTTTATATATTTATAAGGTAGGTATCAATTTTAGTGTAAGGTAACTTAATCTATCTTGGCGTCAAATAACACAGTAAATGATAACACTAAGATTAGAATCCAGCTCTTCATACATTAAATAGACATTTTCTTCAGAGTAAATTTAGATATTAGATAATATAATTCTCTAGTCCTTCAATAATAATAGTAGTAGTAGAAGGTGGTTTTTTTTTTGTTTTGTTTTGTTTTTTTGGTTTGGTTTTTCAAAACAGGGTTTCTCTGTAGCTTTGGAGCCTGTCCTGGAACTCACTCTGTAGCCCAGGCTGGCCTGGAACTCACAGAGATTCGCCTGCCTCTGCCTCCCGAGTGCTGGGATTAAAGGCGTGTGCCTCTGCCACCACTGCCACCACCGCCACCACCGCCCGGCAGAAGAAGGATTTTTTTATTGAGACAGGGTCTTACCATATAGTTTTGGTTGTCCTGGAACTTGTAGGCCAGGCTGGCCTCAAACTCAGAGATCTGCCTGCCTCTGACCAAGTGTTGGGATCAAAGGCACAAGCCAGCACACCTGGCTGATTTAATTTTTTTGTTTATTTACTCTAGTTGCTCATTATTAGACATCATATCCAGAATTGTATTCCTATTTTTAAGGTAACCAAAGTGTGTGTATACCTCTCTTGACTAAAAGCTACTTTTAAAACAGTAAATATTATCAATTCACCAATTAATTTAGAGATGGTCTCATACTATAGACCATGCTAGACTGGATCTTACTACATAGCCCAGACTGGTTTGAACTCATGACAATCCTCCACCTCCCAAGTATTGGGATTACAGATGTGCACAGAGGCCCACTATTACATTTTAAACTGTTAGTCCTTAACAGTTTCAGCTTCTGTTATTATGTTTAATATGTGCTGGTAGTATGAACTTCACCATGTGTTTTCTATGTAAACTATGTTAAATTATGTCTTCCTAACTTTTTCTGTGATACTTTTTTTTAGTTTAAATACAAGGCATTTAAATTTCATGTTCAGTCTTGACTTGGGCATTTATTACCTATTTTCTGATCTTTTTTTGTATCTGTGTATTTAGTAGACATATATTGTATATCTTCGTTCAGACTGTTGACAAAAAATTTAAGTAACAGAATAGATTACTCTGAAGTATGCAGCTCAGCCTCATTTCCTCCAGTATCACCAGTCCATTAACACCCATGGTTAGTCACTGACTATTAATTCTTCCCATTGTCAGGCCCATATGACATTTGGTTTGTGTGAATATTCTGAAAGATTTTGGCACTCACTGTAATTGAGCTGTAATGAGCCTACATGGTTCTTAGCTGCAGTGAAGTCATTCTCTTAAAGGAGAAATTGGAGTGATTTTGGTTTGACATGGTTCTGATTAATCTACTCACGTTCATGAAATCATTCCTTTCTTAATTTCACGTTGTTTAATCTTTGAGTTCTGTAAGAATCGGTTTGCTCTGGAATGTTTAGGTACTACTTATTATTCTCTTTAGAAATTACCATCTTCTCCTCCACATTTCTGATCCACAGCAATTTTATGATAATTTTTTTTTTTTTAGTTTTCTATGATTTGGAGGGGTATGCCTAAGCTATTTTAACTACATTTGGCTTAATAGCTCACTTTGTTTCTTTGAGCATTGATTCTCTTTGAAGAACGTTCTTCCTTGTCCATTCAAACAAACCGATGACAGAAATACTTTTGTCTTAGCTATTCAGTGTCAGGGCATATTTTGTTTGTGATTGGGACTGTGGCTTCTTTCTACTGATGTTACTGTAATTTTTTTTCCTCTTTAACTTTTTCATTGTTGAACTATAATTTTATAGTATATGATGCACCATTTACATTAATTTTTATAATGTACGTTTTATTTTTGAATTTGTTTTCTGTCTGTGAGGACTGCTCATTCCTCAAGTGGGCACATGGAGGTCAGAGGACAACATACAGGAGTTGGTGTTCTTCTACCACGTGGGTCCTGGGGATCGAACTCAGATAGTAAGGTTTGGTGGCAGGCGTCTTTACCCCCTGAGCTATCTCACTTTTAAAGCCTACAAAACAGTGACTTTTAATACCAATAAAGTTAGTTGTCAACCATCACCTCTGTCTAATTCCACATATTCTTCATCGAGACAGACACTCTAATTATTAGCAGTCATTCCCTATTTTCCTCTCTTCCTTGTTCCATTTATCTACTCTGCCTGTCAAATTGCCTGTGCTGGGCACTTCATGTAAATGAAATCATATAGCAAATGACTGTTGGGTCGTCTTTCATCTAGCATAATTCTTTCAAGGTCTGACCATGTTGTAGCACGTGTGAGAATATTACCTATCTTTTCCTTCTTTTATGTGCCTGAACAATATTCCTTGTGTGGATTTACCAGGTTTTGTTTATCCATTCATCGGTAGGTGGGCATTTGGATTGTTTCCACCATTTGCCTATTATAAATAATGCTGCTAGGACATTTATTTACACGTTTTTTGCATGAACATATGTTCCCCTTTCTTTCCCCTTGGGTATGTGCCTAGGAGTGAAATTACTCCAAATGGCATCACCATGCTTAATTTTTTGAGAAACGGCCAGACTGTTTTTCACAGTGGCTGTACCACTTTTCATTATCACAAGCGATGTATGAGGGTTCTGATTTTTTTCTGCATCTTTGTCAGCACTTGTTAGTCTGTCTTTTTAGTTGTAATTGTTCTGTTAATATCATTTGGGTTCTGACTTGCATTTCTCTGGTACTTGATGATGTTGAGCATCTTTTCTTTGTATTTCTCAGCCATTTGTCATAATTCTTTTTGGGAAAATGTCTACTCAAACCCTTTATACATTTTTTTTTCAGTAGTAGGGGTTGGACCCAGTACTCTGGGTGTGCTAGGTGAGCTCTCTACCACTGAGCTTTGTCCCTGGCTCTACTTGCTCATTTTCTAATTGGGTTGTTTGTCTTTATACTGTAAAGTTGTAAGAATTCTTCATAGGTTCTGGATATTGATCTCCCTCTCTCTTGGTTTCTCTGCTGTCCTGAAACTCACTCTGTAGGCCAGGCTGGCTTTGAACTCACAGAGACCCACCTGCCTCTGCCTCCTGAGTGCTGGGATTAAAGGTGTGCACTGCCACAGGCAGCAATTTCTATTCCTTTTAATTAAAATATGATTACATCATTTCCCTCTCCTTCCTCCATTGCCTCTCACGTGCTCTACCAACTCCTTCCTTTTAAATTTATGATCTCTTTTTCTTTAATATATTGTTACACAGGTATGATAAATATGAAAATAGAGTCTGCTGAGTTCATTTAGTGTTGCTTATATGTGTATGTTTTTAGGGCTGACTACTTGGTATTAAATAACCAATTAGGGAGCTCGTCTCTGGGGGAAACCAATTTCCCCTCTCTCAGCAGTTATTAATTGCCTGTAGCACTTTGTCTAAGGGTACAGCCCCATGACATTTCCCCCATCCATGTTGGTATGTCAACTAGTGTTGTCATTGTTTAGGTCATGTTTAGGTAGCCATATTGTTGAGATTTCATGGGTGTAGCTTCCCTGTAGTAACTAGAAGGCACAGTTTCAAAGAAGACTTCCTGGTCCTTTGGTTCTTTCAACCCTGCCCCCATGTTTCTTGAGCCACAGATGTAGGTGTTGTGTTGTAGATGTATCAACTGGGGCTGAGCACTTTGACCAGTTGTGGCCTCCTGTAATGGTCTCCATCTGCTGCAAAAAGAAAGTGCTTAAACAAGGGGTCAGAACTCCACTTACCTGTTGATATGAGGAAGGCTAGGTACTAGAATGCGGTTGCTGGTAGTTGACTAGGTGTTCAGTACTGGGCATGGTTTCTCTCCTGTTGAGTGGCCCTAAGACCAGCTAGACCCTTATTGGTTACTGCTAAGATGTAAGTGGCACTATTGCACCAATCCCACCAACAGTCAACGAGGGTTCACCTTCCCTCACATCCTTGCCAGCATGCAGTTTTAGGCCTTTGTATTCTTCAAGATTTATTTACAGTAGAATAACATAAATGTTACCTTGTTTACCACTCTTTTTGCTGGTGTGTGTGCATGTTCATATTTGTGCAGATGCCTATTTGCGGGTGCACACAAGGCCAGAAACCTCTACCTTTTTTCTCACTGCCTTGGAACTCACCAAGTTTGCTAGGCTGCCAGTGAGCCCAGCCATCTACCTGTTTCTGTCTCCCCAGCACTGGGATTAAAAGCACACACTGTTATACCTGCCGCCGCGCGCCCCCCCCCCTCCCCCCCCCCGGTTCATGGGGTCAAACTCAGTATCTTGAGCTTATTGCAAGCACATTACCTTTTCCCGTTGGAGCCATCTCCCTGGCCCTTTTTCTTTTTAATTCTTTATACAGAGTCTCGCTCTGCTTGCTTATAACACACTAGGTTGCCTAGGCTGTTCTGGAACTTGCAACAATCTTCAGTCTCCCAAATGTTGTTTACAGGCATGAGCCACCACTCCTGGCTGTTAAACAAATGTACAGTTCAGTGACATTAAGTACATTCATATTCTTTTTTTTTGGGGGGGGGGGGAGTTGTTTTTTTGGTTTTTTTTGGTTTTTCAGACAGGGTTTCTCTGTGTAGCTTTGCGCCTTTCCTGGATCTCACTCTGTAGACCAGGCTGGCCTCGAACTCACAAAGATCTGCCTGACTCTGCCTCCCGAGTGCTGGGATTAAAGGCGTGTGCCTCCACCGCCCGGCTCATATTCTTGTACAGCTGTCAGCAGTGTCCAGCTGCAGGCCATTTCTATATTCCTACATGGAAACTTCCTAACTCTCAGACAGGAGCTCTGTTTCCATCTCTGACAGTCACCAGCCTGCTCTCAGTGTCTGTGCTGCAGTCACTTATACAAGTGGACTTTGTCATCTGATTGTCACACTTTGCATAAGTTACTCGGGATTTGGAGCATTTGACAGGATTTCCTTCTTTGTTAAGGCTAGGTGATGTTTCATTGTTGTATACATCACATTTTCTTCATTCCTCAATGGAAAACATTCCTTTCACATCTTGGCAGTGATGAGTAATGCTCTGACCGAAGATACAGATATCTGAGTGTCTGCACTTCTGTGTACTCAGGAGTAGATTTGATGGATCAAATGGTAATTCTATATTTTTAATTCTTCCCTTTCCTGTCTGGTGTGTGCCGTGCTTGTGTATGTATGCACATATTCCAGTGTGTGGGCAAGTATGCATAAAATAATGTGTGCATGGGTGTGTGGATGTGTATGGTGTGTAGGCCCACGTTTGAGTCAGAAATCTACCTTGATAACTCTTCTACTTTATTCATTGAGTTAGGGTCTCCCAGTCAAACCCAGAGCTCACTGATCAAATGGCTAGTTAGTTCTGCCAATCATCTTTCAGGGGTGGGGTGAATGGAGCTAGGGGTGGAGCATCTCTTCAGAGACTGGAATTTTATAGGTGAGATGCCATGCCCCCCTGGCATGTCCATAGGTTCTGGAAATGGAAAACTTCTATTGTGTTTGAATTAACTTGGGAGGCACCTCCCAAGTTCCTACTTTAACTTGTTAAGGAGTTGGCTTTCTGTTGTCCACACTGGCTGGATTGTGTGTGTGTTTTGATCATTTGTATGGCTTCAGTTAGTGGTGATCAGAGCAAACCCAAGTTCTTATTTACCCCTCAGCCGCTGTTTCTGATGTAAACTGTTGAGGTCAGTACAGAATCTCTCAGGTTTTCTGTTCATCATACAGGTAAAGTTTTCAGTAGGTGTCTGAGCACTTAGTGGCCCATGACTCTGTACTGTCACAGCTGTGTCCTTTGTCTGTACTAAGGTTGAAACTTCCTTACATGGACAGCTTTGTTGATACCTGTCTTTGGCCTGTTGGCCTGAAATCAACACCCACAACACCATTCTTACTTTACATTTATAATTTAATGCTTTTGGTAAAAGAATTGAACTAGAGAATATATTGTAAAAATATTCATTATTGTGGGGACGGTTAAAGCTGTCATCTGTTGCAGTCAGTTAATATTTCATCTGTTCTGTGAATTGCACTAATAGAAAAAAGAATTTGTTTGTGGACAGAGGGGAAGAATGTATTTGAAGAAGTGTCTAAACGAATTTATATTGTATCTCTGCTTACTGTGCTGCCCTGAAATAGGTGAGGGGTCAGTATAGCCTATGTACCCATAGGGACTACACTTCTTAGTCAGAGTTAGCTGGCTGACTGTTATCACCCTAAAGGCTGTGTTTTAGCTTTCTCCTTCTCCTTACCTTTGAGAGAACCATTATTACTGCCGTGAGCCCCCTAAATCCACTAAGCAGTCTGAGATTGAAAATAGATTTCTAAGAAAAACAGTATGAGTTGTCGTGCTCTTTGCAGAGATGCCAGGAACTGTATATCATAAAATGGTAGAAAAGTGAAATCAGAAATAGACTGAGATGTGGTTGTAGGTCTGATTATGTCTTTCTCTAACATTTTTGAGATTGTAAATCTGTGAGCTCCTCTCATACCTGGTTAGGCCAAGACAGCCTCTCCAGTGCTGTGATTCAGGCATAAGCCACTATACTCAGTTACCACTACTTATCTTTGTGACTGTTCCTTCCAGGTGAAACTCTGAACCAGTTAAACTATAATTCTCTCTTCTCCTACCCCCCACCCTCCAACAACTACCATTCTGCTTTCTGTGTCTGTAAACTTGACTCTTCCAGGTAGCTTACTATTACGTTTTGAGTCTGCAGTGGTGGGCTATTTTGGGGGTCTGTGGAGGCTTTAGGAGGTGAGACCTGACTGGTAGAGGAAGACTTCTCAGTGGCCTATTAGAAGGTTACATCTTCATCTTCTGCTCCGGCTCCTGCCACCATGTCTCCATCTGCTCATGCGTGCTCTGTTGCCATGGACTCAGCTATTGCCATGCTTTCCATACTCACTGAGACCCTCGGAACTGAGCCAGAGTAATTCTTCCTCCTCTAAGTTGTTTGAGAGAAGTTAATATAGATGGACTCATGCACACCTGTCCTTTTGTTTTGGCTTGTTTCACTTAGCATTATGCCTTCAAAAGTTTAATCCATTTTAGAACTTGTGTATGGCATTCCTCTTACAGTAAAGGAAGCTAGACCCAAAGTCACCCAACTGATAAATAGAGGGAAATGGAGAATTACACCAAGCCTGAACGCCCTCTGTGGAAAATAGTTGGCCTTGATTTGTTTAGTTATAGATCTGTAGTTTGGGGAAGAGGAGTTGATTATTATATTTGTTTTGGATATCATCTCCAAAAAATGGGCATAAGTTAAAGTTGGACAATTTTTGATATAATGGTGAAGAATTTTTTTAGTGGGCCTCTTGGGCCTCCAGATTGCCTTCAGAATCATTGGAGGAAATGTCCTCACAAAGACTGCAGAGCGGGCCTGTGGCAGTGGCGCTAACAGATGTGTGCAATATTTAATGAAGAAGTTATTTGTAAGTGCTTGTGATTCTGTTTCTGTTATCAACGAAACAAAACACTGCAGTCCACATTAGAGCAGAAGCTTAAATAGAGAAATATGTAGCAGTTAAGTATGGATTATTTTTAGGTCTTTCTTGACCATCCTCAGTAATGGCCAGTCCCTTTCCTACTGAGGGAAGGTAAGAATTTTAAAAAGTATTAGAAGCCTTTATCATGCTTAGTGGATCACTTAGCAAGAGACAGACGTTCTGAGTGGCTCCCACTGTGCTGGTTTCACCTTTTACCTGGGTTCACTTTGTCGGAACAGCTCCTGAGCTAATAGGCCTCGGAGCTTTGGATGTTCATTGTGCATACGGTTCCTTCTTTTTTTTCCTCTTGCCCAAATCTCACTATGTCTCAACTCTAACTTTCTGTCCTAGGAAATTCTCCTCACTTTTTACCATTCTTTCTTCCATGTTAACTCATCACGGTATATATGTCTGCTTTGGAGATTATTAACACCACAATGTTTTGCTTTTTCTGGGTCATGAGCAATATCATATTCACCTTTATATTTTTAGATAAGACCACAGCATCTTGTATGTAGTAAAAATTCAGTTACAGTAAGCTAGTTTGCATTAGTTTGAGTAATAGTTATGTTAGACTAAAATAAGGTGAAGCTGTAGAATGATGAGACCCAATTTCTCACATGACCATTATACTAGTTACAGATGAGGAATTTCCCATGGTGTATAAATAAGGACACTATTAAACTTACTTTCCCACACTGAATGAACTCATGAGCCTTCTGGATCGCTGCTGCTGCAGTTACTCTGTGTAGTGCCAGGGAGCCTGGCTAGTGCTCTGCAACCCCCAAGGGCTCCAGCCTCACCCTGTACACTCATTTGTACCCTGCCTCCTTGCCCTCTTACTAGTCACTGTATCTGCAAATAATGTGATTTTTTTTTCATGTGGTTTTTTAAAGGAGACAGTTTGGTCACTAAGTAGCAGAATTAACTATTAAATAGATGGAGTTAATACCTTTTTTGTAGTAGTAGTTAGTTGTGTTAGCTGAAACACACTGCACCTTTGTTTCTGTTGTGTTATTGTTAACGGAAGAATTGAACATGTAAAAGCCTGAAAAGTTGGAATGCCTTCAGTGACGTTAGTTGTGTTTTCTGTCGCGTTCATTCCACATCATGTCCTCTAAGATCTTTTGTTTGGAGATCAGAATTACGGAGGAAACTAATACTGTTAGGAACAAACTATGTTATTTATGAGATTTAAACTAGGAAAGGTTCAAAAATGTAAAAAAAAAAAAAGTGTGTTTTAATTTGGGCAAACCCCTAATTCTCAAATACAGTTTGACCTCTTCTGAAGGGTATTAGAGAACATAGCAGGGCTGGAAAGGGGGCTCCTCGGTAATAGTGCATGCTGCTCTTGCAGAGGACTCAAGGTCGGCTCGTTAACGGCTTCAAGCAATCCAATACTGGCTTCTGGCCTCAGAGAGCACCTGTACACATGTGGCATTCTTTTACACAGACATACCTACATGCACATAAATAAAAGTAATAAAAATCTGTTTTTAAAAAGACTGTAGCTGGGTCTCAAGATGCAGAGGCAGGTGGATCTCTGAGTGGATCTCTCTACATAGCAAGTTGTAGACCAGCCATGGTTATATAGTGAGTCTCTGTCTCAATAAATAAATAAAAACCATTGGAGGAGGTATTAAAATGTTAGTCTCCATGAAATATGAGGAATAATAGACAATAGCACGGTATTACAATATCTGTATGAAACGTGTGAAACTATCTGGAAAGATAGAGGAAGCAGGAGTGTTGACTTAAACTTTAGATTTGCATGATGAAGATGAGTCAAGCTGTCTCCTAAGTCTAGTTTACTAGAAGGAAAGCTCTCCCACACTGCCTTCTGCTACTACTCAAGAGCTTCTGCTCATCTTACTGTGAGAGTTTACAAAACAGCCAGTCATGGTGGCTGCTGAGAGTCTCTTTGGAAAGAATGAGTTAACAGTGGGAGTGGATCAGGTTGAATAGGTTCTGTCAAGGTAATTAAGAGGTCCTTGCTGTGAATTTGGTACCAACCACTATTTCATTTTCAATTGTCAGGAAATTAGATGTTTGTTAAGTGTTTGTTTTTGTTTTAAGATGGTATGTCTTTGTTAATACCTCAGTAATAGACTTAGAAAGGGCTACTTTTAGTAATCTTAGAACATGAATGTGCACATCCTTTAATGGGTATCATTTTCCTTCTAATAGGAAGATAACAGATCTTGTGTTGATTGTCATGAAATTTCTGTTTGCCACTGGATATCTTTATCTAAAGTTGATTTGAAGATGATTAAAAACAAAACCTAGGGGCTGGAGAGATAGTTCAGTGGCTAAGAGCACTTGTTCTTATGGAGGACCAGACTTATTCCACATGGTGCCTCACAACCATCTATAACTCCAGTTCTAGGGGATCCAGTGCTCTCTTATGACCTCCATGGCACCAAGCACACACATGGAGCACAGACATACACATAGGCAAAATGCTCACACATAAAATATTTCTAGTTAAAAAAATAAAATAAGCTGGGCATGGTGGCTATGTCTTTTTTTTTTTTGTTTTGTTTTGTTTTGTTTTTTGAGACAGGGTTTCTCTGTGTAGCTTTGCGCCTTTCCTGGAACTCGCTTTGGAGACCAGGCTGGCCTCGAACTCACTGAGATCCACCTAGCTCTGCCTCCCGAGTGCTGGGATTAAAGGCGTGCGCCACCACCGCCCGGCGGTGGCTATGTCTTTAACCTCAGCACTTGGGAGGCAGTGGCAGGTGGTGAATCTCTTGAGTTTAAGGCCAGCTTGGTTTACAGAGCAAGTTCCAGGACAGGGCTATACAGAGAAACCCTGTCTCAAAAATAATAGTATAATAATAATAATGTACTTCCCACTTAAATCCAGGAATTTGATTTAAAAACCAAAGTAAACCAAAAAAACTAATGAGTCTTAGAAATCTGCATCTAGCTGGAGGTTTGGAGTTTAGTAAGCGGGCATCTTGATGGCAGTGTAGCCTGTGAGTGAGAGACTAATGATCTCCGTGTGAGTGTAATAATATAGTTTTATCATAGGTCATTTTTGAATTCCTGTCCTATCACAAGCCTGGTCATTAGGAGCTGCTACACAAATGTTTGTTTACATGATTGAATGGAGCATGACACAAAGCTTTCAAGATTTTTAGAGTTTGGCCGGGCGGTGGTGGCGCACGCCTTTAATCCCAGCACTCGGGAGGCAGAGGCAGGTGGATCTCTGTGAGTTTGAGGCCAGCCTGGGCTACCGAGTGAGTTCCAGGACAGGCTCCAAAGCTACACAAAGAAACCCTGTCTCGGAAAAAAAAAAAAAAAAAAAGATTTTTAGAGTTTGACTGGTGTTTTACTTTCTGTTCCAGTGGCAGTGACGAAATGCCCCTACAAGAACAGCTTAGGGGAGAAAGGGCTTATTTTAGCTAGCTCTCAATTTTAGGTTATGGTCCATCATTACAGGGAATCAAGGTTGCTGTGGGATGTCTTTCTGTACACTGTGAATATGTGTTGCTCTAATTGGTTGATAAATAAAGCAGTCTGGCCTATGGCAGGGCAGGGTAGAGCCAGGCAGAAAGATCCAAGGGAGAGAGTGAAAGGAGAAAGAAGCAGCAGGGGAGACGCCATCCTGCCGTCCAGGAAGCAGCATGGAATGGCACACAGGTAAAGCCATGGAATATGTGGCGACATATGGATTAATAGAAATGGGCTGAGTTTAGTTATTAGAGCTAGCTAGCAAGAAGCTTGAGCCATAGGCCATGGGCATAGAGTTTGTAATTAATATAAGCTTCTGTGTGTTTATTTGGGTCTGAGTGGCTGCGGGACCAGGCACAACACAGGAAAACCTTCTGGCTACACAAGGTGATAGGAACTTGAAACAGCTAGTCATATCATGTTAACAGGTGAGAGCAGAAAGAAGTGGATGCATGCATGCTTTCTTTACTCAGCTCACTTTCTCCACTCTTCACAGTCAAACACCCAGATCTAGGGATTGGTGCCACCCACAGTGAGCTGAGTGTTTCCATTTCCATTCACGTAGTCAAGGCAGTCCCAACAGAGGTACCAACGGGCCAATAATCCATCATTGATTCACCTTGTCCCAAGTGAATCTAGATTATTTCTAGTTAAAAATTAAAATTAACTACAGCTGGAGACTATAGTTACAGACTCTAGTTCTCTCTGAAAACAATAATTAATTATAGGAGAAAAGCTTATATGGACTTAATTGTGAGAGCCAGAATTTTGGACTGGGATACAGATGGAAGGGTATGTCTTGCTGTCAGAATCAAAAAAGTACATGGAAAAGAAACCCTGTCTCAAAAAACAAAGAAAAATTTCCATAGCAATCTTAAGAAATATACTTCTTAAAAATTTATTGATATTGATATTACTTATCAATAAGTAGTTTTTGTTTTTACATTAAATATAGTTAAATTTTTGTTGCCCTTAGCTTTTGATAGCCTATCTTGTCTACAGTGTAAGAAATTGTTACTATAGTTATAAATTCAACTAATCAATCATGGTCTTCTTTCTTCTTTCCATATCTAATAATATGTCAGTTATATGAGTGTGCATTAGAAGAAAGAGTCAGATAATCCAAAATGTAAGTAACATAGGGGTTAATTTCAGCAAGGGGAAGGTTGTTGTTATTCTTATGTCTGTAGACTTCTGTATTCTAAAAGTTCTTGCACTTTAAAAAGGGTTTATTCAGTGCTGGGGAGATGGCTCAGTCAGTAGAATGTTTGCCACACAATCAGGCCCTGACTTAGATCCTCGTGGTGTGGCAGTACATGCTTGTAATATTAGGATGGAGAGGCAGAGAGGGAATCTGTAGCTAGAGTTTTCCTGCCTGGCCCACAGTCAGGACAAATCTCTGTCACCTGCCAGTCCCACAGCCGCTCAGACCCAACCAAGTAAACACAGAGGCTTATATTGCTTACAAACTGTATGGCCGTGGCAGGCTTCTTGCTAACTGTCCTTATAGCTTAAATTAATCCATTTCCATAAATCTAGACCTTGCCACATGGCTCGTGGCTTACCGGCATCTTTTCATGCTGCTTGTCCTGGCGGTGGCTGGCAGTGACTCCCTCCGCCTTCCTGTTCTTTTAATTCTCTCTGTTAGTCCCGCCTATACTTCCTGCCTAGCCACTGGCCAATCAATGTTTTATTAGCAACACATTTGCCATACAGAACGTCCCACAGCAGGAATCTGTGAGGTTTCATGACAAGCCAGTTTGGCCTACACAATTCCAACCCAAGAGAGAGACCCCTTCTTAAAAACAAGGTAGATGGCACTTTGAAGATAACCTCTGGTCTTCATATGAGTGTGCATACGTGTGTGTGTGTGTGTGTGTGTGTGTGTGTGTGTGTGTGTGTGTCTTATATGTGAACAAAAACACAATAAAGTTACATTCTTAGTTGTCTCGTGGACATATAAGTGTGTGACATAACCCAAATGTGACTCATATCATTCCTGTTCTTAATTACATTTCTAAAAGTTCTCTGCATTTAACGGTATGGATAAATTATGTTTAAAGGTGTCTAATTTCTTTGTAATAATTGTTCATGGGCAAATTTATTTCTAATAAATTTTATTAATGAGCTGTAATTTACATAATATAAAACTTACCTGTCTAAATATATTGTTTTTATTGTTTGTTGCTTTTCAGTGTACTTACAGAATTATACAGCGATTACTATAATACGGTTTTAGGCTATTTCCCACACTTCCAAATGAAACTTGGTACTCATCAGTAGTAGTTATTTCCAGTCCCGTTCTCTACCCACCCTTCCATTCCTAGGTAACCACTAATGTACTTTGTTTTCCATAGATTTGCCTATTCGAGACTTTATATGTAAGCAAGTCATATAGAATGTGCTGTTTTGTGGCTGGCTTCTGTTACTTAGCATAATGATTTGCATTTTATCCCTGTTACATCAATTATATCCCACCAATACATTTCTAAATTGTATTTTTGTGTTAAAACTATTAACTCAAAACATTTGAACAGAATAAAATGAGTAGAGGAAGTTCAGTGGGATGGAGACAGGAGTGGAATTTCCTTCTTGGTAACGTGTGCTGTATGTAAAGGGATATAAAGATGCTTCCTTAAAACATCTTGCTTCCCAGCGTTGTACTTAGTGGGGATATCTAGTACTGTTTGTACCAGAAATGTTCAAGGAAGGTATTACTGAAGAATTGTGTGTATGCTGAGACCCAGTAGAAAGTAGGAATGATCTGAGTGTAATTGGTCAGAGTACACTGAAGAGAAAGAATTGAAATGGGATTGTTTCAGACAAGGGTGATAAAACAGTATACACAAGGAACCTGGGAGCAGAAGTTTTAGGTTTTCCAGGAATAGAAACTAGTCCTATGTGGCTGAATTTAGATTTGGGTTGTGGAGGAAGGTGAGAAGTGAAGCTAAAGATATAATGTAACAGGAGGATCATTAGTCACTTCTCAGGGGCACCATGTTTGGAAGAATTCATCCTGAAGGCAAAGGAAACTGGCACAGAAGTTTAGCAGAGGAGTGAATATTGTTGAGTCAGATTTGTAGTTTAAAAAGTTGGGCGTGGTCATCATCTTACCTATAACTGATTGGTGTGTCCATTTAACACAAGGAAGCGGAAGCTGAAAAGCCAGATAAAACCTTTTGTAACACTGAAACTGGGTGGTGAATTAGGTAAATGCACTGCAGAAGATGGAACCAGCAGTCTAGAAATGTTGACGAGATCGTTGGAGTGCATGTTCTGCTTCAAAGCAAGAGTGGAAATGCTTGTGAAGAATATAAGGCTCTCCATGTAATCCAGTGCTTCCCAACCTTCCTCATGTGGAATGCTTTAATACAGTTCCTCACGTTGTGGCGATCCCCAACCATAAAATTATTTTGTTGCTACTTCATAACTATAATTTTGCTACTGTTATGAATCATAATGTAAATATCTGTGTTTTCCAATGGTATTAGGTGATCTCTGTGAAAGGATCATGACCCACAGGTTGAGAACCACTGGTGTAAAGTTACCCCTACTTTGTACGAGGGTCTTTGGCCATCACCTGCTGCACCACTAGCTCACACTCAAATTCAGTGCTGTGGAATTCCTACCTTGCCAACACTACAAAGGAAGTGAATTGAGGTTGTTGATCTGTCCTTGTCTAGCAGGAGGAATTATTGGTGCCAAAGGTACTAAAATCAAAGATCTAGAGAGCATTCAGGTGACAGTCAGGCTTTTCAACGACAGGAAGAGATTTGGAAGCCAGGAGTGGTGGCTCCAGCCTTTAATCCCAGCACTTGGGAGGCAGAGGCAGGAGGATCTCTCTGAGGCCAGCCAGTGCTCCACAGTGAGACCCTGCCTCAACAGACAAAAAGATGAAGAAGATATTTGGGAGCCCTCATCAACAACTACTTTGTTCTCTGCCTGGTTGTAGCCAGGATGGTAGTAAAGCTCAGGTCTTCTCATTCCACCACTACCGCCTACAAGAGTAGAGAACCGTAATGGCCTCACCCATCTTTTGTTTTGTTTTCTACTCAATAGCCTAGACTCACCTGGAATAGGCTAGGATGTCGCCTGGTGGGCCCCAGGGGTCATCTGTCTTTCCCTTCTCACTGCTGACACATGTCTACCTTATACCTGGATTGCTTTACTTGAATTTTGGGGATCAAACTCGGGTCCACAGGCTTGTAAGGCAAACTATCTCCCCACCACCATTTTTTTTAAAAGACAATTTTTAAATGTGCCTAAATTTTCAGCCCATTCCCACACTAAATACCAAGTTTTATTTTCTTCTCCTCTGCCATAGGCGCACCTTTTGGATACAGGCAAATTTAGTTTTGTGGTTTCTTGGTGGTTTGAAAGTCCATTGCTTGGGAAGAAATTACATCATGCCTCATACATATATTCATACTTATAACATGCTGGGTATTTTGTTTGTTGTTTTCAAATGCTTGGCTCTACTTTTCAACAGTTTCCTGAAGAACTAACTTGGGGAGCAATGCTACAAATTGAGTATAATATAAATACATACACCCTAGAATGTTTTGCTGTTTGTTTTCAGTTTAATTCAGTTGTTTTGTTCTTAATCTTCGGACTGTTCTCAGTATGATGAATTCTGTCCGTTCATACTCTGGACATTTGAGTGTTATATTGTGAGATTAAACAGTCATCCTATGTAAGTGTGTACCATGTAGATCCAGGTTGGAGTGTGTTTTCAGCTTCTAGTCAGGTCCTACTTCAGCAAAATGGAGCCCTGGCTCACACCACCTCCTTATAAACAGTGTGGAAGAGGAACTCCCCATGAGCTCCATGGACCTTAGGGCACAGGAAAAGGGTCTGAGATAACATATACTCTTTGGAGCCTTGTTTTGGGGATTGAGGCTCATTGAACCTCTGTAACTTAATTTTAATAGGATAATAAGGTTTCTTTGTTAGGGTTTTTATTGTTGGGGTAACACCATGACCAAATAATGGGATTATAAGCATGTGCCACCATGTCCTGCTGGATTTTTTTTCCTTAATTTTTCTTTACTTGGTCTTGCTAAGAGCAGATCCAGACATGTGAGACATCCAGCTTATTTATCCTCTGGCAGGTACAAGTACTTTAAAACATCAACTAAAGGTTCCTCAGCCAAAGAATAATTTTGTGCCTGTGTCCTGTAGGCCTCCATTTCTAGTCTTGGAGTGGTGTCGGAGAGCGAGAGTAAGAGGGCCGCATGACAGGTAGTGGCTGTGAGCATGGAGAGGCATTCCTTTGTCTCCCTGACTGGGAAAAGGTGTTACCTCTCGTCTGCTAATGGAGGAAGGAGCAGTTACTTCCCATAGCAAAGCAGGGAGAGACAGTTTATAAGGGAAGAAGGGCTAGTGACCTCGAGACAGACAGGAGATGGAGAAACCCTGATACTTCTGACAGTGCTATATAGTGCCATTGGCAGAAAGGAGAAAGATGGGGGTATGGATTAGCAGTGAGCAGGGCTGTGATGTTTTCATTCAATTGAGTTTTAATTACTGGGGTTTTGTTCATTTAATTTATAGTAGTTGCTATATTTCAGTGAAACTAAATACCTTTCAATATTCTAAAATATTTTGAAATTAAAATATAGTTTATAATACCCCAAAATTTATATTTTATCTAACATAAACATTTTGAGGATTAGTTGTATAGTTCATTGAATTTAGTGTGTTTACAATCATCAAACCATGGCCATAGCTGACTCCATTTAAAAGAAAGGAACCTAACACTCACTTCTATTAATGGGATATTGCAATATGGGCAGTGTGTGATATATGTGTTTGACTTCTTTTACTGAAAATATGTTTTGGGGTTTTTTTGTTTTGTTTGTTTGTTTGTTTGTTTGTTTGGTTGGTTGGTTGGTTGGTTGGTTGGTTTTTTTTGAGGCCTGTTTATGTTCCTTGCATCTTTTAGCATGAGTTCTATAGCATGCTATAGACATATTATATACTAAGGTCATGTGAGATATGTGGGTAAGTTATATGAAATCAGTCAATGTAGGAAAAGGTTACATATTAAAAGTGGTGAAAATGGAGCTGGAAAGATGGTTAAGAGCACTTGTGGCTTTTGCAGAGGATGCATGCTTGGTTCCCAGCACCCATATGACATCTAAGAACTGTCTGCAACTCCAGTTCCAGTAGATCTGATGGCCTTTTCTGGCCTTTAAGAGCACTAGGCATGCACATACATGCATGCAGGCAAATACTCATACACATAAAAATAAATTAATCCTTAGCCAGCAAGATGGTCCACACACACCTTTAATCCCAGGCTGAAGAAGGCGGATCTCTGTGAGTTTGAGGCCAGTATTGTCTACATAGTTCCGGGCCAGCTAGGACTGGAGTGAGACCCTGCCTAAAACACAAATTGTGAAATGTCATAAAAATGGTTGTGTTGATGTTAATTATTCCCCCACAGAGGTTGAACCAACAGAGTCCATAGTAATAGTTACCACGATTTGTAAAGCAGGAAGCCAAGATAGAGATTTGTTACAGACGTTTGCAGTACTTAGTTTGGAAAGAAAATGAATGCATGCACTGCTTTCTTTGAATTGTTAAGTTTGGACTACACTCTTGATCATCTTTATCAAAGCTAAATGGTGGTACTAGACTTAAACTACAGCAGAGGAATAGAGAGGGGATGGGAAAGTTTGTGTTGCTCTTGAAAGGAGTTTGTCTAATATGGTGTTGTAGAAGAATGGTGATTTAAATACTTGACCAGAACATTACTTCATGCTACTGACTTAATTTGATGAGAGTATCAGCTTCTTCTTGAGACATCTGTGTAAATACATCAAAGCAAAATGTGTTCCCTTCATAAATTCCACTCAATTAATGCACAAAAGATTTATTCAAAATCAAGTATCCACAGTTTTCACAAGGAATTACACCTGAAATAATTATTAGCAACCAGTACAATCTGGACTATTCTGAGGAAGAACTCCAGTGTAGAGATTTAAGTATCTCCCCCACCCCCTGCTCACTATTTTCCTTCTGTGCGCCTCTGCAGGAGCTTTCAAACACTATCCCTTTCTTCTTTCCTAAGACCAAAGTAATCTCATACGTGGTTGATGGTAAATCACTCAAAGATTGGAAATGCTGGTCTTCTTGGGCACACCAGTGTTTGGGAAGACTACCCACTAGACACTGCATCTGGCCAGCTGTGTACAAGTTTGGTAGAAAGGGAAGCAGTGAGTGGAGCCCGCCTGCTTCTCTGCTTGGTCTAATGGCATGGTTACATAGGAAGTTAGTCAAGTCCTGCTGGAAACATAAATCATTTGGTGCCAAGACAGGTGATTCTTCATAGCTCTAATCACAGGAGACAAGTAGAATCCATCTTGAGAATCCCTCTTTGGGGTTTATTTTGTGGTTGAGGTTTGGGGTAGGTAATACTGCTTTCAGTATCATTTTCTTGCACAGTAAGTAATTGTGACTTTAAACATACTCATCACTTACTACCCTCTCTTTGAACCAGAACAGAAAGACCCTACTTTATAGTCCTATGCTCAATAACGAATGTTGCCCTTTTGTGTTTTTTTGTTGTTGTTGTTTTGTTTTCTTCTAGGCTGTACTCATCACCAAAGAAAAAACTCACACCAATGCAGAAATCTGTTAGTCCGTTAGTTTGGTGCAGGCAAGTTTTGGATTACCCAAGTCCTGATGTGGAATGTGCTAAAAAGTCTCTTATCCACAAACTTGATCAAACTATGTCAGGTATGTCTATAATTTTACTTGTAAATTCATTCATTTTCTTTGGCCTGAATGCATATACAATGTGCATATTTAGGCATGCAATTCTTGCTTGATAGCCTTTCTGAATCTCGCTGTATACCATCATGAAGGCTGGATTCATGTAATAGCAGTTTTTAAAAATCTTAGTCTCACTTTAACGGATTATATCAATGAGATTATGAATTTTAATTTTTCTAATAATGACCTAAAACAGTTTCTAAAATGAAAAATGTTTGTCTTGTGTCACTTAAAATTATCTCACATACCACACTTTGGTAAATGGATTGTGCTGAAAAATACATGTGGAGACCCAAGAGGCATCACCTCCTCACTCAAGAACTTGATTGCTCCCTGACTCTTGATGTTATTTAGCTCCCTGAGATCAGATCCCTCATCAGAATGGGGAAATGATAATGGATGTGAAAGAGCCTAGCATGGTTCCTGGCTTGTAGAAGATGCCTGTTACTCATTTCCCTTCCTTCTCAGATGCTTCTTTCTTTTCTTTTTTATACTTGATATTTTAAATTGCCTTTATACTCTTTTAACAGCATTCATGAAACTTACAAAATGTGTTTATGGCTGTTTGTGCTATTTAATATAACATACAGTGTGGGTAGAAATAGAGCAAAAGTATTGTCTTTGCATTTCTCTCACTCTTTCTTTTTTTTTAAAGAGTTATTTATTTATGTATATGAGTACTCTGTTTGCATGTATGCCTGCATGACGAAGAGGACATCAGACAGAACAGGGTATCAGATCCCATTACAGATGGTTGTGAGCCACCATGTGGTTGCTGGGAATTGAACTCAGGACCTCTGGAAGAACAGCCAGTGCTCTTAACCACTAAGCCATCTCTCCAGCCCCTCTCTTAGTCTCTTTTAAAACTCACAATTTATGAAATATGAATATCGAAGCATGATGAGTAATTCTGAATAAGCTTTCTTTACCTTTTTGTATATATGTGTATTTGTATGTGGTATTCATGAGAGTGTGTACATATGTGTGTTGGTACAGGTACATGCATGTGTATGTGTATATCCCTGTGGAAGCCAAAGGTTGACATTAGGTTGGCTTTGTTAGGGTATCTATTGCTGTGATAAAACATCATGACCCAAAAGCAATCTTGGGAGGAAAGGGTTTATTTCAGCTTGTAGTTGCCCATCACCAAGGGAAGTCAGAGCAGGAACCTGGAGGCAGGAGCTGATGTGCAGGCCATGGAGGAGTACTGGTTGCTAGCTTTCTCAGCCTTCTTTCTTACAGCACCTAGAAGAACCAGCCCAGGGGTAGCATCGTATTGTCCACAGTGAGCTGGGCCCTCCCACATCAATCATCAATCAACAAAATGCATCACAAGCCAGTCTGGTAGGGGCTCTTTGTCAGAGGTTCCCAATTCCAGTTGACTTCAACCTGTATCAAGTTGACATAAAAAACTAGCAGTATATGTGTTTTCCTCAGTTGCTGTCCACCTTAGATTTTTGAGACAGGATTTCTCACTGAAACTTGGAACACACTGATGCAGCTATGTTGGCTGGCCATGGAGCTCTAAGGATCTACTTTTCTCCACCTGCTCCAGCACTGGGTTTACAAATGTGTATTGCTGTGCTCAGGTTTTTATGTGAGTGCTGGGGGTCTGAACTCAGGTTCTTGTGCTTGTAGACACTTAAAAATTAAAGAAATAATCTGTGTGCATGTTGTGTAGAGCCCACAGAGACCAGAAAAGGGCATCAGATCATCTGGAATTCAAATTACAAGTGGTTATGAGCCACCATGTGGGTGCTAGGAACAGAACCAGGGTTCTCTGCAAGAGCAGCAAGTGCTCTTCTTAACCACTGATCCATCCCTGCAGCCTGCAGCTCACTTGTTTTTAGTTTGTATTTGCATTACAGCTGTGTGGTTAAAAGTGTCTGATTTGGCCTTATAGACATGTGTGTTCCTTGGTTAGTGTTGAAGCTGAAGTGGTCACGAATGCAGAGGAAGGACTAGGTAAATTTGGCATGCTGTAAGTAATGGCTATTCTGTGCAAATGACTTAAGGAAGTAACTAGAGAGCTGCAGAACCCGAGTCTTTTCATCTCTGTAAGGAAGCCCCTTTGAAAAAACAAAATAGCCTGTATGTGCGTTTCAAAAAGGGTTTGGCTCAGTATGAGTTCCTTTAGAATTATACTCTGGAACTTGATTTCCATTATATCCCATCTGTGATCGAGTGAAATGGGTTGTTATAAATCTGTAGACAATGTGAAATAACTAAATTTTACCCAGATGATGATATTAGACATTCATAAGAGTATTCTAGGAGGATGGGTAGATAAGCCAGTGTTCAGAGATAAGCAAGCATGAAGACTTGAGTTGAGATCCCCAGTTCTTGTAAAAAGTAGAGCATACCATGCATGTGCCTGAAGTCAGAGCTGTGAGATGGAGAAAGGGGATTTCTGGGGTCTGTTGGCTGCCAGCATAGTGTCCGGTTTAGTGAGAGGCCCAATCTCAAGGGAATAAGGCAGAAAGTGATAGGACACCCCTATCTTGTTAGCCTTTTACACATGCACTGACACATGTGTCCACATAGAACACACACACACACACACACACACACACACACACACACACACTGCACCCAGGCAGCTCTGGACAACATATGAGTGAGTGGGCAGGACTATGTTTGGGTACCATTTGATTTTCAAACAGGGAGTCGCCTGGATTTGGCTTGCAGCCCATGATTCTCCAGTTCTTGGTTTAAAACAGAGGGAACATTTGCTGGTTACTAACTACCAACCTGGACTTGTGGGATGAGAGCAAAGCTGCTCTATCTAAAAACAGCAATTTTGAATGAAGGATTCTTTATTTTATTCTAACAAGGGTATTAAAGACTAAGAGAGCTGAGAGGTGGGTGGTATGTGTCTGCAATTCTAGTGTGTGCTGAATAGGAAGACTGAGTTCAAAGACATCCTGGATTATGTATCAAGTTCTAAACAAGCCTGAGCTACAGTGAAGTGAGACTTCCCGCATCCATCATAGCTTAGTCCTGGAAACATGACTGACATTTACATGGATGCTTAGGGATCCAAACTCTGGCCCTCATGCTTACACAGCAAGCCCTTTATCTACCAAGCCATCATCTCTCAGCTTCTCCTTTGAGTTTTTAGTGGAGACTTAATTGCAAAAGCCTGATTGAAGCATGGACAGCTGTGTCACAATAAGATTGTGCAGAAAGGGTATGATAAACTCATTAGGGAAGCCAGCAAAGACCCCTTCTGAAATAGGGGTCTTAATCTATAAGATAAGGTAGGTTATAGCCACCTCCAAGACAGAAAGGGAAGGAAGGGAATGTGAGTTTCTGAGACTGACCTGGAAGAAAAGAAATTCTGATTTCTATTGCTTGGGCTGGGAGGGGTTTATAAGGTAAGAACTATGTATAAAGTCAGAATATATTTAGCATCATGGGGGGGAGTTATGAGTAATAAAAGGGATAAATGAGATATGAAGAAATAAAAGAGAAGAAAGCATCAGTAGTGGTTTTTAGGTATCCCATTTGTGTGGCAGGACGTTGTCTCAGTTACTCCCCTATTGCTGTGGAGAAGCGCCATGACCAAGGCAACTTATAAGAGTGTTTCATTAGAAGCTTGCTTACAGTTCAGAGGGTTAGTTAGTCTATGACCATCATGGTGGGAGCATGGCAGCAGGCATGCATGGCCCTGGGGCAGTAGCCGAGTGCTTACATCTTATTTGAAAGTTTGAGGTAGAAAGATTGATAACTGGAATGGTGTAAAACCCACCCCAGTGACACACCTCCTCCAGCAAGGCTTCACCTCCTAATCTTTCCCAAACAGTTTCGCTAACTGGGGACCAAGTAGTCAAACATATGAGTATATAGAGGCCATTCTCATTCAAACCACCACACTAGTTTAGAAGAAGAACCTCCCGTAGTTCCCCTAGGAGAAATGGATTTTAGCAGGAAAATCATGAGTTGGATTTGGTATGTGGACTCTAGGATACATTGGTCATACCCATGGGGAAGTGTTCAAATTAAAGCTCAGAGGAAAACTCGGGACTGAGAACAAATAAGGGGAGTCTTTGGCATATTGATGCTCATTAATATTGTAGTTATTTGATGTTTCACGGGAAGAGTACAGCATGCTGGGGGTTTTAGTAAGCAAGGAAAATGTAATAAAGTAGAGGAGATTGAAATTAGCAGTTGTGGATTAGCTCAGGTTGACATTTCTGTCATCATGCTGCATAGTGGTACATAACAAATACGTACAAAATGTGGTCTCACAGAGACTAAGTATACATTCCCATGGCCTGTTAGACAGGAAAAGGACCCAGAAGACGTTCATTCTTCCTCCCCACATCACTGTCATGTCAGTCGGCAAACCAGAGCTTCAGCCGTCTAACTTGTTTTTCTTTATT
The DNA here is from genome assembly GCA_902168405.1 of Peromyscus aztecus. Lineage (NCBI taxonomy): Eukaryota > Metazoa > Chordata > Mammalia > Rodentia > Cricetidae > Peromyscus > Peromyscus aztecus. The sequence continues at coordinate 23,166 of CABHPQ010172405.1, forward strand.
AATCTTTCCAGTTTTTAATGTCTGTCCCCTTTTCTTTTGTTCATTCTGATTTTCTATCACTGTTTATTGCCTGGTCTAGCCCATTAAACAGATTTTCTATCACCTTTCCTCTGATAAGTTTGGAACAAAGTGCTCTTTCCTCAAGATAATCCCTGAAGCTTTAGCATTGCTACTGAATAGATTCAGGCTTCTGGGCATGGTATTTCAGGACTTCCATTACATCTTTGTGTGTGTGTGTGTGTGTGTGTGTGTGTGTGTGTGTGTGTGTGTGAGAGAGAGAGAGAGAGAGAGAGAGAGAGAGAGAGAGAGAGAGAGAGAGAGACTCTCTCTCTCTGTAGTCCTGGCTGGCCTGGAACTCACTATATAGACCAGGCTGTCCTTAAAATCATAAAACCTGCCTTTGCTTCTAAAGTGCTAGGACTATCACTTCTGCACCGGCTACTTTTTCCTAAGCTGCTTCTTCCTGTTCTTTACCACTGTAGGCTACTCATTCCTTTAGCAATGCTACATTTTAAAGATCTCCCTCTCCCCAGCCCTTGTCTGTCTGTTCTCCACTATTAGCTTATGTTTGTAATATTGAAAAAACTGGATGGAAGGAAGAACTATGCATTTAAGGATTGATTTTTCTTGTATATGATTTCACTGTAAGACCAGGCTGGTCTTGAATTTGTAGAGATCCTCCTCCCCTCCTGCAGTCCTCTTTCTCTTCCTAACTAGCCCCACTTCATAGCTGTGTGTGTGTGTTTTCCAGTGAGATTCATTATATTTGCTGACAGAAGTGTGGGTATGTTATGCATGGGAGCCAGCACTTCCACATCCCCTGCTTCCAGCTCTACGTTCTTTCCACCCCTTCTGCCATGACCCCTAAGCTCTGGAGGGGGTGATGTAGATGTCCCATTTGTGCCTTAGCTCTCAACAGGCACTTATTGTCAGCATTTGGACCAGTTACAAGTCTAGTTACTGCTGACTACTGTGAAAAGGTTCTCTACAAAGCTGACAGCAGCACTAATCTACGGGCATGAACATAGTGATGTAAAAGACGATTTAATGGGTACATCGTGTCCGAAAACTTTCTGAAATGGTCACATTTTCCTGGTTACTAAATTTGATTTTCTTCCTTTTCATTAATGCAGCTCTCAAGAGGCAAAATTTATACAATAATCCTTTCAACTCTATGAGTTATACAAGTCCTTATAGCCCAAATGCCAGTAGCCCTTACAGCAGCGGCTTCAACTCTCCATCCTCAACACCAGTGCGACCTCCTATAGTCAAGCAGCTTATACTTCCTGGAAATTCAGGTAAGGAGTGGCTTTACCTAATGGTCCTGTCTCAGAAAGAACAATTCATTACAGGGTTAGATTCATTTTACTTAGGAAACCCTGAAGCAGTAAGAGAGACTCTCTGAGATGGACTGTTTTATGCTAGTTCCTGTACTGAGTACTAAGGGTACAAAAGCAAGTCAGTGGCTGTGCATTATTTGCATGTCATTTTCTTTGGGGCTGTACCTAAATCTGTTTTTTAAATTAGTATTTAAAATCTGGTTAAATTAAACAGGACCACAAACTTGATTCCTTTAACCAATAAAACCTTATTTACAGCCTGATGGAGTTGTAAAATCTGCAGACCTGTTTTTAAGAGTTATAGTAAGCATTGGTACTACAGTTCAGTCCTAGCATATGGTTTAATATGATTCATGTGCATATGGCACATTTGTGCCCAGAGCGATAGGTGCTGTACTAGGCGTGAGGAGGACAGACTGCTGTGGCCTGGGCGTCTGTTCTGGTCTCCTGCTACTGACACTTCTCTTGGGTAGCTTAGTCTTCTCTAACTCATCACGTCACTCTTACTGCCTTCTTTGATAACTTGTGAGTGTGCTGTATAGCTGTGGGTGTGTGCATGTGTGTGCACTGCATGGGGAGTCCACAGGTTGACATCAGGTGTCTCTTCTTTCATTTTCCACCTTAGTTTTGAGACAGGCTCCAGAAACCCACCTGCCTGCTGGCCCCTTGTGCTAGTTTACAGACTCTGCTGCCCCTCGGTGGTGTATAGCAATAGGGGCTGACCTTTAACCTCGAAGAGACAACCAAGGGCAACAGCAGTAGTTGATATTGTTTTGGGAGTCACTTGAAATACCCTGAGCAACCATTTGAATGGAAGTTTCTTGTACCTGGTACTGGGTTTTTGTTAGTTGTTGGTTCCTGTTGGGGAGCATTGTTAGCCCAAGTGGCATAACTTCCATTCAGCTATCCTGTCTATCTCTATCTCTGTATATGTATATACATATACATACGTTATATGCACATATAATTTTGGTGGTTATAAGGGAATAGGATTTTTGAGGTGATCAGACAACCTTGGTGTTGACTGCCCTCCTCTTTCTTCGGTGTTGCTGTCCCTCCCCATTCCCAGTGGAGCCCCTCCTCCCCATTTTCCTGTCCCACTTTGTCATCTGTCAGTCCCATCTTAGAGCTTCCCTGACCCATGGTTCCCTTATACTTGGCTGTTTTTTTCAGTGGCTCCAGGTTTATATATTCACATCTGAAGATTTGGAGCTAGGAATGGCAGAGGAGAAAACATGTGGCGTTTGTCTTTCAGAGTCTGAGTTATCTCACTCAATAGGATCTTTTCTAGGACCATATATTTACCTTCAAATTTCATTTTTTATAGCTGTATAGTATTCCATTGTATATATGTACCACATTTTCCTTACTCATTCATCAGTTGAAGGACATTTAGGTTGTTTCATTTCCTGGCTCTTGAGTATAGGGCAGCAAAGAACATGGCTGAGCAAGTTTCTGCAGAGTAAGATGTTAAGTCCTTTGGGCATAAGCCAAGCAGTGATATGGCTGGATCATATGATAGATTTATTTTTAGCTTTTTGAAGATTCTCCATACTGATTTTCAAAGTGGCTGCACCCACAAGTTTATATTCCCACCAACAGTGAATGAGGAGTCCTCTTTCTCCACAATCTTGCCGGTATTTGTTACAAGTTTTGTTGCTCTTAGTCATTCTGAATGGGGTAAGACAAAAATCTCAAACTTGTCTTCTCCTAATTGCTAAGGACAATGAACACTTTTTGATATATTTTGATTCCTTTGATTGTGAACACTCTGTTCAGATGCCTAGCCCGTGTTTTAATTGGGTCATTTGTTTCCTTCGTTCTGATTTTTGAGTTCTTTGTATATCCTGGATATTTAGTCTTCTATCATGTATGGCTGGCAGAGATTCTCCCCCATTCTGGGGGGTTCTTCTTCACTTGCTTTTTCTTAGCTGTGCAGAAGCTTTTTAGTTTCTTTTGTTGAGGTTTGTTGGCTTGTTTGTTTTTGTTTTTTGACACAGGCTCTCATGTAGCCCTGGCTATCCTGAACCTCACTATTTAGACCAGCCTGGCCTTAAACTCACAGAGATCCACTTGTTTCTGCCTTCTGAGAACTGGGATTAAAGGCATATGTCACAATGCCAAGCCTACTTTTTTAGTTTTATAAGATCTTGCTTTTCAGTTGTTGGCCTTAATTGCTAGACAAAAGGGTCCTATACAGAAGGTTCTATCTTACACTTGAATCTTGTAGGGTATCGCCTATGTTTTCTTCTAGCAGTTTTAGTATTTGAGGTTTCAGATTGAGGTCTTTGATCTACTTCAAGCTAATTTTGGGGTGGGATGATAGATACAGTTCTAATTTCATTCTTCTATTTGTGGACATCTTGTTTTCCCAGCATCAGTTGTGGAAAGATGCTGTCTTTTCTCCAGTGTATGTGTGTTCCTCTTTGTCAAATATCAGATGGCTGTACTTACATGAACTACGTGTCTTCTATTCTAGTCCGTTGGTATGCACATCTGGTTTGTACCATATTGTTTTTATTATTTTTATTATAGCTCTGTACTACATCTCGAAGTCTGGAATGGCAACCCATTCAGTATTATTCTTTTTGTTAATGATTGCTTTTGCTGTCTGGGGTCTTCTCTGGCTCCATATGAATTTTAGGATGGTTTCCTATTTCTGTGAAGAATGTTGTGGGTATTTTGATTGGGATTGTGTTATTGGATCTGTAAATTACTTTTAGTAGGATAGCTGTTTTCACCATATTAGTTTTAGTGATTCATGAACACGGTGTCTTTCCATTTTCTAGTGGCTTTCTCAATTTTATTCAGAGATTTAAAGTTTTTTTTTATTGTGGAAGTTTGTCACCTCCTTGGTTAGGTTTATTCCAAGATATTTTAATGCTAATGTAAATGGGAATGTGTCCGTGACCTCTTTCTTAATATGTTTGTTGTTGGTGTATAGAATGGCTACTGCTTTTTGTAAATTGATTTTGTACCTTGTCTCTTTGCTGAAATTGTTCATTGTAGAAGTTTTCTGGTTGAATTTTTTGGGATCTCTTAATACACGGTATCATATTATCTGCAAATAGGGATATTTAACTTCTATTCTTATTTGTCTCACTTTAATTTCCTTCTCTGGCCTTACTGGTCTGGCTAGTGTTTCCACCACCATATTGAAAAGGAGTGAGGACAAGTGAAGAGCCCTGTCTCATTCCTCATTTTGATGGGATTACTGCAAGTGTGTCTCTCTTTATCATAATGTTGGCTTCAGGCTTGTCATGTATATCCCTTATTTAGGAGGTATGCCCTATCAATCCTACATTCTCTAGGACTTTCTTCATGAAAGCATGTTAGATTTTGTGTTAGGCCTTTTTTGCATCTATTGAGATGATCATATGATTTTTGCCTTTCAGTCCATTTATATGACTTATGATTATTGACTTACATATATGTTGAGCCATCCTTGAATTTCTGGATAAAGCCAACATGATCATGGTGATGACCTTCTTGATATGTGTCTATATTTGGTTTGCTAATATTTTATTGAGTTTTGCATCTGTGTTTATCAGGGATATTGATTAGTCTGTACTTCCTGTATTTTGTTGTATCTTTCCTGGTTTGAGTATTAGAGTAATACAGTCTTTATAGAACAAGTTTGGAGTGATTCGTCTATATATATATATTTTTTTTTTGTAATACTTTGTCGGGGTGGTGGTGGTGCATGCCTTTAATCCCAGCACTTGGTAGACAGAAGAAAGCAGATCTCTGTGAATTCAAGGTCAGCCTGGTCTACAGAGTGAGTTCCAGGACAGGCTCCAAAAGCTACGCAGAGGAACCCTGTCTTGAAAAACCAAAATAATAATATTAATAATAATATAAGAAGTATTCATTGTAGTTCTTTGACTGTTTTGTAGAATTCTGATGCGACTTCATCTGGTTCTGATGTGACTTCATCTGGACTTGGACTTATTTTTGGTTGGAAAGCACTTTATTACTATTTCAATCTCCTCTTGTCTTATGAGTCTGTTTAAGTTGTTGATCTCTTCTTGGTTTCACTTTGGTAGTTTAGGTGAATCAAGGAATTCATCCATTTCTTTCAGGTTTTCCAACTTAATGAAGTGCATGTTTTCAAATTATTCACTTATAATAATCTGTATTTCTTTGATGTCATAATATTTCCCTGTTCATTTTTATTACATTAGCATTATTCATTTGACTCCTCCTTTTCCCTCTATCCTTCCTCCATCTTCTTGCTCTCTCTCCCTCCCTCTCCTTCTCACTCCCTCTTTCTTTTCTCTCTGAGTATTTTGACCAAGGGGGCCTTGATACATCTTCTAAAAGAACCATCTCTTAGATGGATTGATCCAATGTATTGTTTTCTTGGATTTTTATTATTTCTTGCCATCTCCTGGGTTTGAGTTGGTTTCACAGTTTTTCAAGTTACATTATTAAGACATGTATCTTTAATGTAGACACTTAAGGCTATAACTTGCCTCTTAGGACTGCTTTTAATGTGTCACAGAGCTTTTGTTGTATTGTGTTTTCATTTTCATTTAGTTCCAGGAATATTTTGATTTCTTGATTTTTTTTTTCCTTTGACCCACTCATCATTCAGTAAGGAGTTGTTTATGCCATGGAGTTTTTTGTTGTTGTTGTTGTTTTAAGTTTTGTCTAATTAGGATTCTATGTGCTCCCTGTCTCTGTATGGATATGTCTTTCCTTAGTTTTGGAAAGTTCTCCTCTATGAGCTTGTTAAATCTGGTTTATGTCATTGACCCTGGGATTCTCCTCCCTCATCTATGCCTATAATTCAAAGGTTTGGTCTTTTGATGGTCCCACATTTCCTGAATGTTCTTTTTCTGTGCTTGTATAATTTTTTTCATATTCTTTGCTTATTTCATCTAGATCCTCTTCTTTAAGTCCTGATATCTATCTTCTGCCTGATTCATTTCTATTTGTAAGGCTTTCCAGAGTTTTCTAATTGGAATACTGAATTTTTCAATTCCATCTTCATTTTAGCTTGTGTTCTCTCTAATGCTTCTATCTTTGTTGAGTTCAGTTTTCAAATCCTGAATTATTTTTGTCATTTCATACAGCCATGCATTTATTTTCTTCTGTTATTGTTAATCTCTTGGAGGTTAACGAAATGTTTGTGCCTTTAAAATTCTAATCCATTGGTAAAGTTTATGATTATCCTTTTAAATTCTGTGTCTTGGAATTCACCTAGGAAGCTCTCGTTAGAGAACACTTACATAGTTTTAGCGGGTTTGAAGGAAGACATGTCTTGCCCATTCATGTTTTTGTATTTGCAGTTTGAGTTGAGCATGTGGACTTCTTTCTTTGTTTTTGTGTCTAATGTGATAATCTGTCCTTCCTTAGATCGGGCCAGTGTAGGAAATGTGTGATTTGAGCTAGGTTAGTTAAAGGTGATGGATGAGCTGTTTAATTGACCTTGCAAAGATGGTCTCCAAACCATGGGTTTGGAACTAGGACTTTGGGTGTAGAAATGGCAGCAGGCAGAAAGAAGGATGGGTAAGGAAAGGAGGGTCAATGGTGGCTCTCTAGAAAGTAGGTCACTGATCTGGAAGTAGGCCCGTGGGTGTGGAGGTTGCTACAGACAGAAGGGTAAAGATCGGGGGGATAAGAAAGGGATTCAGCTACTTACTCGCAAAAGTGGTTCTTGGACAAAGAGGGATCTCAGGTGGGTCCAGAACTGTGCTTGTGGGGAGTTGACTATAATAGTGAAAATTTTGGAAAACTAGATGGACTGTAGCCCTGGGAGGCTGAGGCAGGAGGGTTGGTAGTTTGAGGTTAGCCTAGGCTACATAGTAAGTTCAAGAACAGTTGATATTACAAAGTAGAACCCTGTCTTTAAAAAAAAAAAAAAGCTACAGGACTGGAGAGATGGCTCAGCAGTTAAGACTGCTGTTCTAGAGGACCTCTGTTCAATTTCCAGCACCCACATATCAGCTCACAGCTGTCTGTAACTCCAGTTCCAGGAGACCAGGCACCCTTACCCGGACATACATGAAGGCAAAGCAGCAATGCACATAAAATATAAATAAATAAATAAATAAATAAATAAATAAATAAATAAATAAATAAATAAATAAATAAATAAATAAATAAATAAATGAATAAATGAATGAATAAATGAATAAATGAATAAATGAATAAATAACAGATTTTTTTAAGCTACAAACTGGCAGCATGTTCTGAATCAGTCTGTATTAGACATCGTAGTGAGGAGAGTGTTGAGCCTTTCTCATTTCTTCAGAGGCGGGTCACCATGAAAGTGTCCCTGAGAAACGCGCTAGGCTCTTGCCGGGGTGCATTCCTTGTCCCTGCACAGTGTCCTGTCCTCCGCTTGGTCTAGGTGAGAGAGTACCTTTGAAACTCTTCTTGTTTTCTTGCTGCCTACCATCTATTGTACTTCACCATCAAACATCAGCGCATTCTGGATTCTCCTTTCTAATTTGGCAAGCATGACATCACGTAGGACAAATTGACCTAGTGCCTAGTGTTCTTTTTTTGCCTGGTTCTCAAATGTCTAAGAAATCCACTTTTTTTTTTTTGGTGTTTCAAGACAGGGTTTCTCTGTGTAGTTTTGGTGTCTGTCCTGGATCTCTCTCTGTAGCCCAGGCTGGCCTTGAACTCACAGAGATCCGCCTGCCTCTGCCTCCTGAGTGCTGGGATTAAAAGCGTGCACCACCACCGCCTGGCAAGAAATCTGCTTTCCTCAAATTAGTTTTGTTTTTTAAGAAAAGTAAATTTTTCTTCAAGGAGAAGATTATGGTGCTAATGACTGACTTTGAAAGGAGAAAGCACTACATCATTTACTTACAGAATGGTTTCCCTGAGTATCTTGTAAAAAGATGAAGGCCTCTAGCTCAGTGGTTCTCAACCTGTAGATTGTATGACCCCTTTGGGCAGCAGTTCTTAACCTATAGGTTAACCCCCTTTCATGGGGGTCTCCTAAGACTATCTGAAAACATGGATATTTACATTACAGTTCATAACAGTAGCAAAATTGCAGTTATGAAGTAGTAGCAACGAAAATAATTTTATGGTTGGGGCTCACTATAACATGAAGAACTAACTGTATTAAAGGGTCGCAGTATTAGAAAGGTTGAGAACCACTGATCTAGCCTATAGGTACCGAATCAGCTGCTTTGCAGGCACTGGCTGAAAGCTATAAAATAGTTTTGTGGGAAACGAGGTAAGTTATACTTAAAAGATGTTTTGTATTTGTGCCATAGTATGTAAAGGAGTCTCTATATCTCTTTTTCTCCCTAATGAGGTCAGTTTCTAATTTCAGTTTTGAGAGTTTTGTACATGTAAATGGAACTGAATCAAAGGATGTAATTATTTGGCTACTTGCAACAGATGTTTAACTCAGTTTTTCTCTTACCAAGATTTGATGTGTTTTCCTTTTTCTAAAGGTAACTTCAAAAGTTCATCAGATAGAAATCCTCCACTCAGTCCTCAATCCTCTATAGATAGTGAGTTAAGTGCTTCAGAATTAGATGAAGATTCAATTGGATCCAACTATAAGCTAAATGATGTAACTGATGTGCAGATTCTAGCCCGGATGCAGGAAGAAAGTAAGTTTTAATTGTTAAAATTGAGATTTTTTTGTTACTATACAAGTTTGTTGTACATATTAAATTTATTATATGTATTTTAAAGTGTTATGAAAAATAGTAAGATGGTTAAAGTATAAATATTGAAGTAGACATTTCAGAGAATAATGCCACATATGTATTTGCTTTCAAATTTTGTTTTATATAAGACAGCTTTGCTGTAGGAAGGACAAAGAAAGGCTTATGAGGCTTGGCTTGTGTGAATGGTATTTGTACCCTGTACAGGTTGTAAATTCTCATTTACATTGTCATTGTCTCATTTACATAATCATTGTCATTATTACTCTGTTACTCTGTAGCTTCTAGTGTGTTTGTAATGGCCCCCGAGGGAGCCTTTTACCTTTTTGTTTACGACTCTTCCATGAAATTGTAGTATCATAGTTACACTCTATATCTGCCTAAGTACTGTAAGAGCCCCAAACTCCTATAATATCGAATGTCTTTGTTGCCTCTGGCACCCCCAAAGTATACATAGACAAAAATTTTTCATACTTATTGAGGATGTATGCCCTGGCTGTCTTTGGATGCAAGAAGGTGGTGGTGGTGGTGCTATTCTTGTAACACACTAAACTATATATGATCCCTGCAACCTCTCAGTGAATTCTGTGTCAGAATCTAACAGTGGCTAATACTTGAAGAGCTTTTGGTTGTACCTGGATGCATGATGTCTTGTAAAATATGTTGTAAGTTTTATCCGGCTGTAGCTTTTAGGAAACTGCAGAATGTTTCTTCGTCCACTGAATCGTTTCCACTTTAGTATGGCCTCCCCTGGAAAAAGGAAGAGCTTCGTGCTGCCTTGACTTGCCTAAAACACTAATGGCGTGACACAGCTTTCTTCTTTGATATTCTGTCTCTCCTCACTAAGTTAAAGGTGGAGTTAGTAAGAGGCTGGAAAGGGCAGCCTCTTCAAGAGAATGCTGCCTGATTCCACAGTGTAGAATAAACTCAGCTTTTACTTTGGATGCTGACCTCTGTGGAGAGCTCAGCAAGCTATTTACTGTAGCCTTGATGCTGTGTTTTGGTAACAGATAGTAAAAATGTTATCTTTATTGTCCTTTAATATTTCTTTCTAAGCCTTTCATACACATGAATATTTATTTTCCTAGTAAATAAAAAGTTGATACCAAAACATACATGATACCTACCTGAAAACAACTTCCTGCCCTCCTTTTTTAAAGCTGTGGTTTTATTTTTACAGCATGACTCTTCTAAGATTTGCATATAGCAGTTAAAAATTAGAATTACATATTTGGTCAGTTACATACCTGATCAAGTGCCTTAGTTTTTACAGTGAGAAATCAAAATCCTGTGGTGATTGTGACTTGCTTAAAGCTCTCCTTCATTACTGGAGAGGAGGCATTGGGCTCTCACTTCCATTTCTAAAACAATGCTCTCTCTATTGCTTGCTGGCTTCTCTTATTGCTGTTTGCTGTAGCTGGACGTAAATAACTCAGTTACTACTGTGCTTCTCAGACCTACAGGGCCACATGAACCTAGAAGTTCTAAGAATTTGGAGGGGTTACTTCTTCTTTATTTTGTAGTTCGTGGGGATTCACCTCCTGTGTGCTCTTCACTGAACTACTCTCCACGGATTTGTGGCCTTAAAAGATGCCTAGTTCTCACCCCTTTGATAGCAGTTTCTGTGCATAAAGAAGTGACACAAAGGACTGATTCTGACTGTAAGGTCCCTTTTAGTGGCTGCCAGTAGCTAGCAGGACTTGCTGAAGATGTACTTAGATTCCCCCCCTCCCCATTATCACTTCAATCTAAAGGTTTGTTTGCTAACTCATATATTCTGTTCACTGCCTACATAGTAGTTCTCCCTCGGTGTTCCTTCAGTCCACGTTTGGGTTTCTGTGTGTAAAGTAGAACTGGGTTTTTGTTTGTTTGTTTTAATTTATGACTTTACCTTGTTACTCAGACTCTAGATTGAAGAAATCTTGAAATTAAACAAATAGTACATTTTTATTTAGTTTAAAAATAACTTTGAGATGTAATTTATGCATCTTCACATAGAAGGATGTCTAGAAGTAGAAAAGGAACTTGTCTTTGTACTTTACACCCTAAGTTTTCTCAAAGGTAATCATTTACTTAATTTTTTAAAAATTTAAATGTTTGAAAATACAATCAAAGAAATAAATAATGCATTCATTGTTGCTAGGTCTCCGGCAAGAATATGCAGCCACCACCTCTCGGCGCAGTTCTGGTTCATCTTGCAATTCTACAAGGCGGGGCACTTTTAGTGATCAAGAGCTGGATGCACAGAGCTTGGACGATGAAGATGATAGTATGCACCATGCAGTATACCCTGCTGTGAACAGGTTTTCTCCATCACCACGCAATTCACCCCGACCTTCTCCTAAGCAGTCGCCTCGCAATTCACCTCGCTCCCGCTCTCCTGCCCGGGGAATAGAATACAGTAGAGTATCCCCACAGCCCATGATTAGCCGTTTGCAGCAACCTCGCCTTTCCCTCCAAGGCCATCCCACAGATTTACAGACAAGCAATGTTAAAAATGAAGGTAAAACAGAAGAGTTTGGGGAATGAGGTGTCCATGTGTTGGTGTAAAAAGAATGCATTCTTCCCCAATTTTTTTTTAATGTTAGTCATGTTCACCATTTTATTAATGCAAACATAAGGAGAAAGTAAATTTCACTTTAGGAAACTAAGTATCTGTCAGTTACTAATGGGATTCCCAAGCCAGACTACAGGGCCAAGTGGACATGGGAATTCTTAAGGGGTTTGTTTTATTTCACTCATGGAGTAGACTTTATTTCTTTAGATTTGATTATATGATTTATAGTTTCTTTAAGGGTGCTGTTATTTAATCCATTTATAGCCTCTGTCTAAGTTAGATTGTTTTCTCTTTCTTTCTTTCTTTCTTTCTTTCTTTCTTTCTTTCTTTCTTTCTTTCCTTTTTTCTTCCTTCCTTCCTTCCTTCCTTTCTCTCTTCTTTCTTTTTTTTTTGTTACTATCATTTATTTCAAATCCCACTGTTGTAGAAAAACTCCGACGCAGTCTTCCAAACCTGTCCCGGACATCAAGCTCACAAGCTGACTCGGTGAGAAGCAGCAGAAGTGATTCCAGTTTCCAAGTGCCAAACGGAGGGGTGCCTCGGATGCAGCCTCAGGCCTCAGCCAGTGAGTACCTCCTTCCCTCTGGAATGTCACTCGGGACAGAGAATGGAAGTCAGAGAACTGACCGCATTCTGTGCTGGGTGGCTGTTAAGCCATTGCTACAGTATATTCTGTAGGGCCAGCAAGGTGGCTCAGCCGGTAAAGGCACTTGTTGGCAAGCCGGCAACCTGAGTTCGCTACCTGGGGCTCACGTAGTAGAAAAGGAAAAGTGGCATCTAACCTCTACGCCTGCCCCTTGGTGGATGCAGCACTCCCTCCTGCCCGCCAGGGACTAAATACAGATTTTTAAATAAAGAATAGAGTAAAACTAAAGAGATAATATTGTAATACAATGTAAAAATTGTCTCTGTAAAACATTTAATTCTAACCAGTTTTTTTATAATTACGTGACACTCTCTGTGGTTTCTACTTCTGATCACCAAAGATCATCTTTGTTTTGTTTTGTTTTCTGGTTTTTAGTTTTGAAACAGGATCTCTCTGTATAGCCCTGGCTGTCCTGGAACTCACAATGTAGACCAAGCTAGC
>CABHPQ010172405.1:38811-58267 GCA_902168405.1 Peromyscus aztecus
AAAAAAACTATATATACTGGCCAGGCAATCAATGGTGCTATACACCTTTAATCCCAGCACTTGGGAGGCAGAGGCAGGTGGATCTCTGAGTTCGAGGCCAGCCTGGTCTATAGAGCTAGTTCCAGGACATCCAGGGCTACACAGAGAAACTCTGTCTTGAAAAAAAAAAAAACAAAAACAAAAAAAAAAACTATATATACTTGTTTACTTACATTTGCAGCTACAGTAATACTTACTTATAATTAAAAATGCCCACAATAGCACTACACAATGTATTTGGAAAATAGAAAATCCAGAATATTAACAAGCTTAAAACTTAATTTTAAGTATACTGTATAAAAATTTAGATTTTTGTTTGAAGTTAATAATCATAAATTTTTAAGTTATCTATTTTCTTGAAGTTGTATATATTTTTGATAAAATACATGTATAATTGTGATTTATATATAGTTATGTAATAGTTTTCGTAATTTTTATTTTAATATATACTTTAATATTATCAAAGTACATGTGAAAGTATAGTAACAATTTTATGTATTTTATATAAGGAATTGGTACATTTCACTGTAAATTTCAGTTACTAGTGTTTTAATAGCTGTCGCACTTTGTTTGAAGTGGTTCTTTCTTCAGCTGTGAATGGTAAAGCTTTGGTTCTCTCTCGCGTGCTGCTGTGCATGACGCTGACCTTGCAGGGCTGCTGATCTCTACCCACTGGGCCACTTCTTTGCCTTGTCACTGTGCCAGGCACGACTTTTATATGCTGCTTTGCTGTGGCTGTATTACTGTGGACGCTGGCATTCAAATATGGGTATTATGACAGTGCTAATATATTTTCAGCTTTTATATTTGTAAAATGTCAGTAACTTAAAAAGTTTAAGAAAACCAGAGCATTTTCTCAGTTTCTTCAACTAAAGGGAGGGGTGTTATCAGAGGCAGAATTTTTCAAAAGGACAATAACTTGCTTCCTAACATTACCAGAGTATGAGCTTAAGTTTAGTTTTCAGAAAAATACAGGAATTACTGGCTTATAAGTGAGGAAAAGGAATAGATGAAAACCTCAAGACAATCTATATATATATATATATATCTCCAAAGTTTGATTACTATTTATAATGCCTAAGGTATTTTTACAGTATTATAGCATTTGAGCTTCACAAATACACATTTATTTTTGTAGAGAGCAGGGTTCCCTGTAGTCAGGTTAATTACACAGGACCACGTATCTACAGGGTGACAGGTAATCCCACACTGTTCAGCCCCCCAGCATCTCCCACTGCGGTCTGGAGACTGCGCCCAGCCTAACGTGCATGCATAGGCCTCAAGGAAACACTCTTGGATGGCTCTGGTGGGGCATGATTGGAGACTGAACTGTAGGTAATTCGCCCAGTACAGGAACAGTTTTACACAGATAGAGTGTGCCCCCGAGGAAGCATGTAGGAACAATACTGTGCTCTGTTCCACTCACCCACGGAAGTGTCTGGGTGGTTGATAACTTGTATGTAGCTGGCCTTCTAAGGTCAACAAGGAAGGACTTTCCTCAAGGTTTTACCTGCTACCAAAGCACTAGTGTTTATTCTCCAGTTTTGCATTATTTTGAAACAAGTTAAAACATGCAATATTTATATAATCTAATCAGCTAATCTAATAGTAGGAAAATATTTAAGGACTATCAGTTTAAAAAGTAATACTGGATCAGTTTTATTAATCAAAAAGATTTTATAAATGTGGTGATTTGAGGCCTTTATCACTGGGCATTTTGATTGGCTAAATCTTAATGGGGGCCCAGGCTCTCTTTGTAAGTGTCTCCGTTGATTTTCAGGCATATGCAAGTTTAAGAACCACTTATTTTCTCCACAGCTTTGTAAAACTTTGACTAAAAAAACTATTAATTTATTTAAGAGAATAAGTACTATAAATTAAATCTCTACATTTTGTACAATTATCAATCACTAATTATTCAGTAGAAATGACTGAGTATATGTTATGGTCCTAGCACTGAGGATCTATGTGTAAGACAGCCTGTACTGGCCCAGAGCTGTTATGGAAGCAGAAGAGAGACATCAAACTCCACATGAGGCCTGATGACCTGAGTTCACCAGCACTGGGATCCACGTGGGGGAAGAGAGAAATAGCTCCTGCTAGTTGTCCTCTGACTTATATATGGCATGGCATGCCATGTATGTGGTCGTGTACATACACAATTAAGATTTTTAATTTCAAAATAAGATTAAAAACAATGGCTTATAGTTTGCATACAATAATCATTTGCTTTTCTTTTGTGGTCCTTTCCAACTGAGCCTGCTTACTTGGCATGTCCAGTCTCAGCCTTCTCTACTATTGCTTCTTCCTCCTCTGGATGCCTTCTCCAGATCCCACATGGTTCCTCCCACTCTTCTGCGATCTGTGAACAGATGTCCTCTTTGGAGAGTCTTTATGGATACCTGTGTCCAGCTGCAACTCCAGTCTCCTCCTCATGCTCCTTTCCTGCTCACTTCCCTGCCTCGAGGCCATCACTGTCCGGAAGGCTATAGATTTTGCTACTCTCTTTTCATTCTCCCCTTTCCTAAATGTTCCATAAAACTGTTTTTTCTTTCCTAAGGAATTCCATAAGAACAAGAAAAATTCCTAGCTGGCTACTGAGGCTGTTTTACCCTAACAGGGTACCCGGAGTACTCACTCCCATGTTTGAATAAATGAAAATAAAGATAGATGGATGGATAGATGGGTGGGTGAGTAGATGGACGGGCAGGCAGACAGACAGACAGACAGACAGACAGACAGAAATGGATGACAGAGAACATGTGGACAAATATATAGGTGAATAACATTTGATAATAATGTTCTGTAATTTTGTGGTTATAGGTATAAAGTAACAGATTTTCCCCCAAGTCTGGAGAATTGTTTGCTTATTTGCCTGACCATGTTTGAGTTACATTGGCATCAGACACTGTGTCGCTGCAGTAAGGTTTGGATTGCTGTAAAATTAGAAGTCAGCTACATTTCCTTTTGTAAAAGTGGGTTATCTCAGGAAAATAATAATGCCTTGGCAGAGATAGCAGAATTTCCCCTTTTCTCTGTAATGATACATCCAGTAACCCTTTACCACCTGATGATCTTTTTTATGATGATCTTTTATTCCTACATAGACTTGTAGGGATAGAATTTGGCGTTTTTATTACTTGTTTTTATTTTTTTGGACATAATTCCTAAAGTGTAGAAAGTCTACCTTTCTACACATCCTACAGGACCCGTAGGATGGCAGTGTAGAGCTGCGTAACTAGGTGATTGAATGGTCCGGAGCAGAGGAGCCGTAGGATGGCAGTGTAGAGCTGCTTGATTAGGTGATTGAATGGACCGGAGCAGAGGAGCCGTAGCACAGTAGTGGGCTCGGCTGCACTCTGCGCAGCTCTGGGCTCTCCTCCATGCCAGTCTCGGAAGGTTCAGTGTAGGAAATAGACAGGACGTTTGAGAGGGACTGCAGCAGTCTGACTGGATTACATTACAAAGCGGATGTCCTAACTCCTCTAGACCCCCTCAACACAGACACACACACACAGAGAGAGAGAGAGAGAGAGAGGAGAGAGACAGACCAGACTTGATACTGTCCAGCCTAAGGTACAAATTAGTTGGATTTTACAGCAAGATAACATTGAACACGTTAAAGCTGCCAAGTTGTGCAAGGACTTGCCTGGTTCTGAGTTTTCTTCTCCTTTTTGAGAATGGAAATTACTGTTTGATTTTGGAGCAATTCATCTACCAATAATTGCTTTGCCAAAATGAGCTTTTTTTCTTTTTTTGCATCAAAACAAGTACTGTGTTTATTTTCTATTTTGTGTGCTTATGTTGATCACGTTTATCCTTGTGTTTATATTCTTTGCATCTATGGCATGTTTGCTGGTGGCTTGTTTTCTCTTTGATGTTCCAGCCAATTGACATATTAGTTTTTTTTTTCATCTATAAAAAAAAACTAGTTCTAAAAATATGCAATGGCACTAAGATTTCTGCCCCTTTTCTTTCCCAACTTAATGCACGAAGCATCACTTAAAAATTCCTGCGCTTCTAGAATTCTAACGTTTTACCTCACTGGTTTCTATTCCTTGATAACTTTTACATTTCTATTAAGTGTTCAAGTTTACAGAAGCTGTAGCCTTTACCTTGTACTTCCCGGCCAATATTACACTTCCTTGTTTTTCAACAGCTTCTCAAAGGCTGAAAAATTTGCCTCGTACTTCCCTCAAAGCCAAACAGTTGCTTCCAACTTCATCTACAAAAAGAGGTAACTACAGCCTCTGCTTGAGTTCAGATTTCAGCAAGTGGTGTAGGTAAATCTCTCACCTTCTGCACTTCTCAGTCAGTGATGCCTGTGGGGCACATTTCAAATTGGTTTTTTCCTTAAGAAAATAATGCAAATTAATTCCCTGCTGTGTGGATAATTACAGAAGAAACCTATTTTCTTCAGAGGTATGTATTGAATTGTTCTGAAAGGATTAAATGATAATTTATCATTTTTTCCTACTCATCTAAAACCAAAGATTATTGTTTTAAATTAATGAAAATTGGACAGATAAGTACTATAAATGTCACACATTCTGTCTATTAATGTTTTTTCCTCAAATATTGGTCTTTGGGTTTACTTATCTGTGGGGTAAGGTAGGAAGACTTTTGGATTAGAAGCTGATTAAAGTTAAGACACAAGTCTTTATGGTCAGTGAATACATTTGGAAGATTTATTATACAGTGGTAGCTTTTGTAAGAACTGAGTGCTAAAGAAATCTATGAAAGTTGGGCACTAAGTCTAGGCAATATGGGTTCCAGAAGATTGAGTGTATTGGTAGATGGAAGACCAAAGAATTGAGAGAAAACAGTGACGTACAATAGACTTGGAGTCCTGAGAATGAACAGATGACTCAGAATGGGACAGAACAAACAAGCAGTGAGGAAAAATAGCTCCCCTCATGAGAGTAAGAAAACTTGAGGAAAGAGGAAATTTGATGTCTTTTTTTTTTTTAATTTAAGATGCGATTAGTATGATTGCAAAACACTATATACTTTTAAACAGGTTTAAGTGTGTTAGCAGTGATTTAGTGTGTGATTGTAAATAATTCGTTTTCAAAGTTAGAATCTGTAGGAAAGAGAATAGCCAACTAGTAGCATAGGGTCCATGCTTATGTATTAAGCGCTAGGTACTCACTTGCACCTGCCTTGGTTCCATAGTCAGGAATAACACGTAGTGTAGGACTTGTTCTGTAGAGTGAGAGGGGGTGACTTGGGGCTTTATAGGAATAAGTTGTTCTCTTAGTAGTAAGATGTGATAGATATACTGTATACTTCAAAATATCTAGGGGGAGTTGAATCCTCTTACTACATGCAGTAAATGTCTGAGGTGATGGGTATGCCAACTCCCCTGATTTCATCATTGCACAATGTATATATACATGAATGAAAACATTACTTTTGCCCCATAAACATGTATACTTTTTTTTGAGACAGGGTTTCTTCTCTGTGTAGTTCTGACTGTGGAACTCACTCTTCGGACCAGGCTGACCTGAAACTCAGAGATCCCCCTGCCTGTGCCTCCCGAGTGCTAGGATTAAAGGCACGTGCCACCGTGCCTGGCTCTACCATATTTTTAAAAAGAAAAAAGAAATACCGTATGGAATTGTTTGAGAACAATGGGCTTCTTTTCCCGATTTTTAAAGCATTCTAGCTTCCTTTGGATGGTAAGGAAGGTGTAAACAGATGAACTGGCTAGGGGTTGCTCAGTGCTAGGGAGCTTGCTCACATGAATCAGTGAGGCTCTGGGTTTGATTCTCAGCACTGGAGAAAATTAAAAAAAGCAAATTAATTTCAACAGAGTAGCTGGGAAGAGGTATGTGACAAGGTATATTCTCCAGCAGAGCAGGAGACCACTAGCCTGCAATAAAAGAACAGCTGTTGCTTACTTCAGTCTTGTCTAGTACATCGTTTTTACTTCTGAATCAGGGAGCTTTGTGTGATTTTACATTTTTACGTAAAGATTTGATCTTGTGGTTTTTGTTTTAAAAGACCATACCTTTTGACCAAATTTTTAAAGGGGTTATATTATTTTTGTGGATCTGAGCTCTCAAACTTCAAACTACCTACTCTTTCTTACTTAGTAATCCAGGCTTCCATATGTTGTGTTGTGGTATAAGGGGTCTCATTACACCCTTCTCTGCTTAGCTGCCTGTGGTGTTGCATACCTGTACCCCAACACTTGAAAGGTGGAAGCAGAAGGATGTGGGATCAAAGCCAACCTGAATATATAGTGAGATCCTGTCTCAAAAATCAAGGGCTGGGGATGTAGCTCAGTGGTAAAGCACATGCCTAGCATGCTCAAGGTTGTGTGTTCAGTCCCTAGCACTGTAAAATACAGTACTGGTTCAATTACTGATGATCTTGAATTTGAGAATACCTCTAGGATCTGAGGCCAAAGCCCACTGCACCAAGAATAGCCCCTTTTCTCTAGTGCTTAGCATCCAGTAATAAAACTACTGTTGCCCTTTTCTCATGACTTCATTCAGATCATTCACCTGGTATCATTTCCTTTCTACTGAAAGGGTGCTTTCTGACACTTTTTTGAGTGGAAAAACTAACGACTTAATTCTCTCCATTTTTGATTGTTGCTGTTACTTTGGTCTGGGGACTTGTTTCATTTCTGCTGTGTATACTCAGCCTGTTGTTTAGCTGAAGATTCAAGCAGACCGCTAAGCTGAGTTCTGGAGGTCTTTGAAGTAGCTCTCCTCTGAAGTGCTGTATTACAGATTTTTGTTTTTGTCTTCTCTGCTCATAAGTTTGATCTGCCTGAGATACCCTATCTAATCTGTAGTTCAGAGAGTATGTTCAGAACAACAACAAAAAGCTGTAGGGCTTCAGTACTGGCTCCTTTCATATCAGACTCTTAGACAACATTCTAAGCCTCCTTCTTGCAGAAATCACTGTACTCAATGGTTAAGTACTTTTTGAATGGTTCATGAACATGTCCGGTCTTACAGGAGTCTGGCAGCAGGTTGATCATCCTCTCAGCCCTACTTAAACTCTCTATCAGGCTGGCTTTTCTAGTTCTTGTCTTATAGCTTCTACTCAGTCTTGGCAGGGAGGGTATGGCAGAGCAGAGCGCTCACATTGTGGAGCCAGAAGCAGAGAAAGTGCTTCTGTGAGCTAGCTTCCTCCTTCTCCTCTTGTCACATTCATCGTGTCTCCACTCCTGTGTCCCGCCTCCACCCCATGAGTTTGTGCCCCCCACAGTCAGAGTGCTGTCTCTGCCTTGTTTGATCCTCCCTGGAAACATCCTCACAGACTCACCTAGAAGTCTGCTTCCCTAAGCACTTGTCAATCCAGTCAGTCAGAATTAGCCACACATCCTTCCTTCCCTCCTTTACACAGTAGACCTTACTGTGACTCTGTCCTACACGTGGATTGATAGAGTGAGGAAACAAAATGTGTGGAATAACCCACTTCTGTGGCCCGAGCTTTCTCTCCGTTTGTACCCTCCTGAAAAAGGGGGTTATTGGAGAAAATGTTATCCTTCTGCCTCTGGTCCACACACCCCCTGCTCCCTGCCTTCTCCCTAAGGCTCTGGACACAGGAGAATGTTCTCCTATGGCCCTAGTTAGTTGCTACAGTGAGACAGAATCCTATGATGCCTATATACTTCTTTTTATTTTGTATTTATTGTGTTGCATGTGCAGGTGCACGTGCAGGCAGTGGTGGGGTGCGTGTATGTTACGTGCCACAGCATATGTGGGGGTCAGAAGACAACCTTGTCAAGTCCTACCTTTATGTGTGTTTCTCAGATTGAACTTGGGTTTCTAGGTATTTGTGGCAAGTACCTTTAACCACTGAGCCATCTTGCTGGTCCCTATGGTGCCCACCTGTTCCTGTTGTGGGATCCAAGTTAAGCTGATTAATGTACTTTTTCAAGGACAGTTGTAACCCTCCGAGGTAACCTTTTTCCTATTAGCCCAGAAAAGTCCTATATGTGAGGCTCATAATTAGATGTTGTAGTGCTCCATTGTCATGGTTAACACGGCAGTGGCTTCACTGGTACTTGGTTCCCTCTGAAAACACTGGCTTTCCTTTGCTCTTCTGTATGCAGTACCTTCTCCAGGCAAGTTCCGCTCCCCTGCAGCACCATCTCCATTGGCTCTTCGGCAACCAGTGAAAGCATTTAGTAACCATGGTTCTGGTTCTGGTGGCCAAGAAACTACACAGTTCACACAAACCACCTCCTCACCTGGACCTCCCGTGGTGCAGAACCCAGTCCCAGCAAACCCTTCCAGCAATATCAACAGCGCCACTCTGACCAGACCTGCAGGGACAACTGCCATGCGGAGCGGCCTGCCCCGGCCGAGCGCCCCTTCTGCGGGGGGCATCCCAGTGCCTCGCAGCAAGCTTGCACAGCCTGTTCGCAGGTAAGTGGGAAAGGTTGTACTCGGCACACCTGGGCCTATGAAAGTGAGCAGACGGCAGTCGGTATTGTCTCTAAGTAGAGCATCACCTCCTTGTCTTGAAGAAGTCTTCATTTGGATATTATACCACCGTGGTTCAAATTCATTTTGTCCCAATGCCTAACATGATTAAGCATCTCAGGAAACTCCTAGGACAGAGTTGTTAAAGACACTTGAGTTGGTTGTGATAACTGTTCATTTTGAGAATAACAATAAAGATTAAAAAAGCACAAGAGGATTGAGAAAATGCTGGCTGCACTAGCCGGGCAGCTACTTTTCACACTGGTACAATTCAGAATTATCTGTGGAGGTTTTGTAAGTGTAGAGACCCAGGTCCTGCCTCCAGAGATTCTAACAGAGCACCCTCGCCCCCATTTTCTTGTTTAATGTTGAAATGATTCTGACCCCAGGGAGGTTGTGACCGAACCATGTGATCTCCTTTAAGAAGGGGATTAGCGCCACCAATAAGTTTAGATGTCAGCTGTAATTAAAGTTTGTTTTCTTGAAAAGAAATGCCAATCTTGTATTTAAACTATATTCCTGTACTTGCTTTGTCTTACTGTAAACATTGCACAGTTTGAGATTTAGTTGTAGAACGCAATGGCTTTGTGTTGTGCACAGCACTAAATAATTCCTTACCTTCTCTGACTGTCACCGTAATGAGTACTTTTATTTTTTAGATGAATATAGTGAAATTTAGTGAAATTAAGTAATTTTCGTGAGGACACCCAACTAGTAAGACTGTTAGTTACAAATGTGTGTGACTTGAAACCCCTTTACCCCGTACCCCACTGCCTGCCACTCTGGTGGTGGTGACACTCAGTCTGCACTGTCACAGTCAGCATTGGCCTCACAGAACAATAGATTAGTTGTCCGTGTGTTAGGAAAGAGTGAGACTTTCTTTCCTCTTGTTTAATTCCATAGCCACATTAACAAAAAGAGGTTAGAGGAATCGTCTTGAATGTAGTAAAATTTGAAAGCTGTAAAGATGCTGAGCAAGGAAAGGTTGTTCTCATAGTTGTTTAGAGCTGTGATCTTAATAGTTCCCTGAAATAGAAGACATGTGGCAGAGTGTATGTAGTATTTTGTACAGACATAAAAAAATCATACAGTTCCTTGATTTCAGATCCTTGCCAGCTCCTAAGACCTATGGTAGCATGAAAGACGACAGTTGGAAAGATGGCTGTTACTGACCAGCAGAGACAAGAGCGCAGAGGTCCACAGCTTCACGGACACCCCTTCACCAGGCTGAAACCAACTTTTATATGCAGACTCTGCAGCTAAGACTCTCGGGGTTGTACAGCCCCAGCCCTCTCTGTCTACAATAGCACAAACTGGCAGAGATGACGAAGCAGCACTTTATCCCACGTAACATCCGATACGTTTGGTAATCATGCAATCACTCTCCATGGAGTCACTCTTAGCTTTGTTCACTAGAAACACGGTTCATTTTTTATTGTTTGACAGAGGCCACTATCTGGGCAAATACCTAATGGATGCCAAAGAGAAATGCCCATTTGTAAAGAGAGTACTTTTGTACACGGGAAGGTGGTGAATTCAGGCTGTCCAAAACCTCACGTTCAACCTACTTTACTGTACCAATAGTATCAATAAATACTGTGTTAACAAGAACTAATATTCTGACTAATTAAATTGTTTTATTAGTCCTTCAGGATAGAGTAAATTATAAAGATTGGGAGGGAGAAAGGAACGACCTGAGTTAAAGACTAAAAACATGCTACCTGTGTTTAAGAGAGTTTTCTAAATTACTTTTGCATACTCATTGGAAAATTATCATTCTTTGAAATCGTACATTTTAGACATAGTTCACACATAGCCACCGCCAGGTGGTGTCACCATGCACGCCCACCGCGTTGCATCAACATCTCAGCCTTCTATGTGCTTGTTTTGATTGCCAAAAGGGCTCACTGTCAGCTACACAGTCTTCTAAACCTTACACTTCCTGGCTCAGGAAAGATGGTCTGTGCTCTTGAAGCCAACTTCCTCACATGCTCTTTTCTGTCACAGAACTAAAAGATCTTGTTCCCATGACCAGGTTTCTATGATGTGGAAGAACAAGTTATATGTGTCTTTATTCTTGATAAAACAACACCTCAGAGCTTACAAGCTGGAATAAAACCATACCGCAAGAGGAGGGGAAATCTATGCATTTAACTACAAAATCTCTGGTGATGACAGTTGTATTGCTGCTCCTAAGTGGTGTAACGGCCTATTATGTGGTAGTCGATCCACTTCAAGCTGAATAACTGTATGAAGTATCTTTAAAATACTGTCCCTTTTGACTTAGATTCTGCCTTACATCAATGTTTGCATTGTTTGGTAAAAACCATCCGACTCTTAATTTGCTAAATAACTTGCTGTCTGATGACACATGCGTGTATATATACCCTTGAAATCAACTGTTTCGGTTTTTATTGGATTGTTACCAAACTAGCTCAAGCTGACTTCTCATTTTTGATAATGGGGTCTGTTTTAGATCTAAAATATTGGCAGTTGGGTCACATAAAAGTGGAGGGATTTGAACACGTTTCCTGTTAGTAGAGGATGTTCTGAAAGTTGGAAGTAGAAATGGAAGGAAGGAAGCATCGAGTTGATGATAACAAAGACCCAGTCTGCCAGACTGATGCTCGACCAGCAGGGAGACCTTCAGCTAGCTAGCACGAGCAGCCATCAGTGCCGGGAACTGGAGTGTAGAATGGAAGAACTTGTATCCTTGCATTTGAAGGTGGCGAGAGGGAATGGAGGGGTTATCCACAATGATGAACTAAAACTGTTGCTTTTCAGAGGAAGATGAAACATGTGCTTGGTGGGAAGTGTCTCGTGTAAACCTAAGTAACAAAGAAGTAGCCACTGTCTCTGAGGAATTACACGTGCACACAGCAAACAGGTCTCTGTTTCAGTGTAACATTTCAAAAAATAATAAATGCTGCAATCTAATAATTTAAAAGAACTTTAATGAACCATCTATTGCATTTTTTAAGTTAGATAATCAGTTTCAAAAGGAATATTCAGGTTATTTAACGTTGTTTTTAAATGGCTGCATCAGAAAAAAATATCTATTTTTTTTTAATTAAACTATTTCATCACTTGTTTAAAAATGTATTTTGGATCTGAGTTTGGTGATATTATTTTACCTGCTGCTGTACTACCACAGACTATTGGCTTTTAGTTTCCTAAAGAGAAAAATTGCCTTTTTACTAGAAAGCCTTTGTGTATTGCCAGTTTTTCTGTTTGGGAAAATCTAAGGATTTACTGTGGTTAGTCGTACAGAAGAAATGTGGATTTGATAAACTAGTGCCTATGATTTTAACTTATGTTTGATATATAGTAGTAAGGGGTTATGAATGTTGATTATTTTGTGCCAACAGCCCAGAATTGTCACTTATATGTCAGCAGAAAACTATGACCTCTGCTTCCAAAGTTATTTAATTTTCTCAGTGTTTGGATGTTATTTTTTGTAAGTGTGTTAATAAAAGTGTAAAGAATTGGAAAAATATAAATATTCTTAAGCCTTTGCTGGATCATTTTTCTACAAAACTTGTTTGTATATTATAAAACCCTCTGAAGAGTTGACTTCTCAGTTTTCATACCCTGGAAATCACATTTTGTAAAACTGGGGACCATTCATAATTGTCAGATACTTTTTTAAATTATCTCAGAACATCACTTTTATAAAAAAAAAAAAAAGTTTTTTTGAAAACAAAGAAAATTAAATACATATGGCCCCAGGTGTTTGTATAACTCTAGGATGGTCTCTAGACTATGTATGTTTAAATTGACTTTATTCATTGTACAGGTGTTCAGTTTTGACAGTATGATGCATGGTCCTTTTAGATCACATGGAGTTTGATTTGCAAACATTTCTATAGCTGAACTTGTAATATGTGGTTGCCTCCTTAATAAACAGCCTGACCATAATGTTTACTATTAAATCTATATTCATTTTCAAGTGTTTTATTAATTTCTGGATATGGCAAGATTCCTTCTCTCCTCCCCACCCCATTGCGTACAGTTTGTCTTAATAAATTTCTCAGCTGTTTTTTGTAAACACGCAGACTCCAATCTTATTGCCCTTTCAGATCCTGACTAGAAGTCTGGGGTTGTGTCTCTAGAGTCTCAGTGTCTCTTTCCCTCCCTCCCTCCCTCCCTCCCCTTATTTCCTATTTGAATCATTTGGAGTGGTCACAGTTTACATTGGGTTTGTTCTTGGAGCTTTTTCATCTGCTCTGAATTGCTATGTAGCTAGAAAAAGCATCTAGAGCACACAGGAGCTATTGCCTAGAAGTTCCAGCAGGGAAGCTCCGTGCATTTTCAAGCCACATACTGTTTGAGGTGAGCGGGTAGCTCTATGATGGATGGAACAATAGACTCACGCTCCTTAGTGAGTTCTTCCTGTTCCATAGGAGATGCTCCAGCCTGCGTTACCATCTCACTGATGACACCAGAAAAAAAGGACATCCCACATTGGAATTCTCCCTGGGCAGCTGAAGCCTTGAAGATCCTCTTGAATAATTGTCAGTATACTTATGTTAGTTATGAGTGAGAAGTTTATCTAAGCCATGCGTGTCTCCAACAGGAAACCTCTGTGGAGGCTCTTAGGAAATATTTACTGTATTAGAGCTTATTTGGGAGATAGGCAAATAGCACACATCTGCCGTCCTAGTACTGAAGCAAGAGAATTGTGAGTTCAGGGCGAGGCTGGCCTATATACAGTAATGCTGTCTCAAAAAAGAAAAGGTCAACCAAAAAAGAAAGAAAAGAAAGGCCAGGCAGCGGTGGCGGACGCCCTTATTCTCAGCACTCGGGAGGCAGAGCCAGGCAGATCTCTGTGAGTTCGAGGCCAGCCTGGGCTACAGAGCGAGATCAAGGACAGGCACCAAAACTACACGGAGAAACTCTCTCGAAAAAACCAAAAAGACAAAGGCCTTCTTTGAAAAGGCAGAATAAGCGTTAGGGAAGACAACGTAGTGGGAGGGAGTGCTCTTGAGGTGTTTTGAATCGTCAGTCCTAAGTAGAAAGCTAGGTGGACTAAGAAAGACAAACTTACTCGTGGCCATGCTTACAAGTTACTTAAAACTATGAGAACTGCATACTAATTCAAACCAGTTCTCGTCTACTTTAGGTCCCCTTGGAAAGAGTGGTCAACAGATAGCCAAATTCCAGCTAAGGGGGCCTAAGTTCTGCTGGTCTGTACACCAGAGAGAATTTCATAGTAATGTACATCTCAAAATAACTAGAAGGGCTCCTTTGAATATTCTCGCCACAAGAAAATTATAAATATGCTAAATATTCTATTATAAATTATATACATCAAAATGTACCCTAAGTCCTCAGTTTATGTAATTGTCAATTACTAACAAATGGATCCCAATAAAAAGGAAAAATCATTTTTTATATTTTTGAAAGTAATATATATACCTGTTGCTTTAATTTAAAAAAACATTATAAAGACAAATGACTGTCTACAGTTCTGCAATTCAGAAATTAATATTGAAGCATTTACCAAACATGGTTGTAAAATATAAAGCTGAAGGGTAGAAAGTCCTTGTTTTAAAACGAGAACATTTTTCTCATCTAAACTTCTGAATGCGTTTGCACTTGCACAGATCTGACTCGCTGTGTAGAGTTTGATAGTCGTCTCAGTTTCTCCCTGACACGGTCATCACATATGTTGCTTCTATTGTTGAAACATTATTTCTTCTTATAGAAATTAGAAGAATACAGTGAATCAGAAAAACCAATTACATTGGTGTTCAGTTCAGCCTTGGAAATTTGAGGATATTTGTTTTCTGTCTGTGGAACTGGGATCAGTCATGCTTGACAGTTACCTTAACTCCAGTCACTGGGGACTGTTGTGCTTTACACACTCTGCTGGTGTGAAGTAGTACTTGGTTCCAGAAAGAATGTACAAATATTGTTTTTATTTCCTAGTCCTTTATTGAATCTTTACCCCCAGCCCAGGCTCCAAGCTATGGATCAACAGTATTGAATACAGTGGTAGTTCTATAACAACTCTCTCTCTCTCTCTCTCTCTCTCTCTCTCTCTCTCTCTCTCTCTCTCTCTCTCTCTCTCTGTGTTTCTCCCTTATTTTTTGAGATGAGGCTCCTCACTGAATGTGGAGCTTGCTGATGGAACTATACTAGGTGGCCGGCGAGCCCCAGGGTCTTCCTGGCTCTGGCTCCCCAGTGCTGGGATTACAAACTCATGCTGCAGCTTTTGATATGAGACTGAGTTCAGGTCCTCAGGTTTATACAGCAAGCACTCCACCAGCTGAGCCAACTTCACCAGCTCATTAACCAAAACTACTTTTTAAAGAAACAGCAGACATCATCCAGAATGCAGATGCCCTGTGTGGAGTTCAACTTTGGTGTAACCGGGAGGGCTGCTGGAACACATCCAAGAGTACCAAAGTCAGCATCCCTCAAATTCTGAGGTACACTCACTAGTGGATTGATGGGGTGTGGCCAGGAAGTTGGAGTTCAGTTTCAAAAGCATAGCTTCTGTGAGAACCACAGAGGTGGGGGAGAGGAGACCTTTTCCTATGAAGGGGGTGCTGTCTATATGTGTGAACCAGTTCATGAGCAAACACAAAATAGGTCTGCAGCACCAATGCCAGAGTGCAAGGAATATAAAACAGCTTTCCATCAGTATCTGTTACCCGGCAGGAGGCACTCACGGTGGATGCCCAGGGGCTGGCAACGTTGGTGCTCTAGGTCCATTGTTCGCCGCTCTCCTCGGCACCCTTATAAACTTCCTCCAGAACATGGGCCAGTTTCAGCTCAGGTTTCATCATTTGCAACCCAAAGGACTCATTTTTCAAATGGTTCTTAAATTGACACATCAAATATGTTCAGAGAAGTGAGGGAAGCCAATGTTCCATTAGAATTCTCACTAAGCTCAAACACCTTGCAGATAAGAGGCCCAGCCACCCAGAACATCCTAACACGACTCTCTCACTCCCACCCTCCAAGTTGGAGCTGCCCTGACTTCTAACACTAATAATAGAGCTTTGAACTTCAAGTGAAACCATACGGTTTGTATTTTCTTCTTGATTGAAGGCTAAAAATGGTTTTCTCTCGGATTCAGCCACTTCACAAAAACTAAGGTTCACCCCTGTTGCCAGTGTCGCCATGGTTGGTTCTTTCCCACAGCCTTTTACACGCCATTGTGTGAATGAGTCACTGTTTGCCCTCTCCAGGAAAGGCAGTTGTTTCCAGTCGGGGGCTCTTAAAAGTAATGGCACTTTGGATGTCTACCAGAGATAAAATGGAGGCCACCAAAACCCTACTGCATGAAATTTACTGGACAAAAGGCGGCTGAGAACACGGGGTAAAACAGAGCAGATTAGAGGAGTCATCCCATAGAAAAGTGAGTTTCCCATTCCTGCCTCTTTTCTCACCATGGAGTCCAAGGAGGGTACCCACATCTGCTGCGGCTACATCTCTGCGTTACAGGAGCTGGGGTGTTCATGGCACATGTGGAAAGTCCCCACAAAAGTCTGCTTAGCAATGGTGCCACCAGCTGCAGTGGATGGGAGCCCCCCTTTCCTGGACAGGGAAGGGGAAAGGGGCCCCCAGTTTTTCATCTTCCCTGAGGATGGCCAGAGTTGTGCAGTGGTGGAGATATGGCTTCAGTTTGAAGGGAAACATGATATTTCTGTCCAGAGAAAGAGGGGGGACACCTTTGTGAGGCACGAGGGAAGCCCAGAGAAGAAAGATAGGGAAGGGATCATTTTTTTGTTTTGATGTTTTTGTTTATTTACTTTTTGAGACAGCGTCTCATTGTGTAGCCCTGGCTGGCTTAGAACTCTGTGTAGACCAGATTGGTTTCAAACTCAGATCTACTTGCCTCTGTGTCCCAGGTGCTGGGATTAAAGACCTGCATCACCACACCCATCTCCTTTTCCTGTTTCTAACACAAGCTTCAAGCTTCGCCTTAAACTGCACATAAACCTAAGGCAGCCCAGCAGACCTGAAAATCAAGGTGCAGTTTGAGCTGCTGGCCGAGATGTAGGGTACTGAATAGTCACGTGAGAGACAGGTCCGGCGTAGAGAGCGAGCCCTGGTGTGCAGAGATGCAGCAGATGGCACAGAACTTCCTGTCTGAACCTGCCTGGGTCGAATTAAACAAAATAGTCCTGGACTACCTTAATGAGTAGAGTCTAACTCTGAAAATGCCCAGCATTTTATCTAAAATGTCTTGACATACAAGGACCTGAGAAAATATGGCACTCAAAACAACAACAGAAAAAAAACCACCTCCACACAAATGACCCAGTTGCTACAATTAATGGTCTTGAAGGCAGTTACTGTAACATCAAGTAAAATCTTCAAAGTGGTGTGTACAAAGGCCGCAGAAAACTAGTGCACTTAACAGTACTGAAATACAATGCATAGTCTCTGATCATAAGAAATGAAAGCAGAAATCAACTATTGAAAGGTACCTGAAAAAAATCACCTGGAAATTTTAAAACACTAGTTATAAATAGCATAGGATCAAAGACAAGGTCAATAGCAAAACCAGAAAATGCTCCAAATTGCACAAAGATAAAAGTATAAACGCAGAATTTGAGGGAAATTGAAGTGACTAAGCTATATAATACTAGTTCTTGTATGGGGGGTGGAGAACATAAGAGGCAAGAGTTGTGTGGCCTTCTAAAGACATCCACCCCCCAACACCGGTAGCCTGTGACTGTGTTAGGTTACACGGCAAAGGAGATTAAGGTTACAGTGGCCTTCGGGTTGCTGTTCAGGTGACCACAGTGGGTAGATACCCAAGTGTGCCGAAACAGTCACAAGGATTCTTCCACCTGCGTGCCCCTTTGATTTGCCATCCCCATTTTCAGAAACCGTGTGAGACCGTGCACCCTCACGAGGGAGAAGCGGGGAACACAATCCCAATTTGCATTTTCTCTGGGTTTCTGCTCCCAGGGTTAGGGAGTAACTCTCTGGTTTGTCTCTTTTTGCCTCCAGAGTACATTTCTGTGTCTCTGAAATGGAACCCATTTCCCCTTGCATATGTGTGTGTCGGGGGGGTCTACTCCTGTCATTCCACACAGAGCGGGGGTGGGGGGAGGGGGGAGGGTTGGGGCACCCAGTCTCACCCCAGCCAACCAACAGTTACAGGGACCCAACTCCTGCTCTAGAAGGGGCACACAGACAACTTTACACCTATAGAAATACGGAGGGAGGGGAACCCCCAGATAGGACCCCCCTCAAACCAAATAAAACCCAAACCCCTTAAAGTCACAGTCTCCCCAGCTCTGGGCCCCTCTCTGCCCCAGAAGCCTGTGAGCTCACCGGTGAACGTTCACTCTTTCCCTGCCTTCTAATTCTCTAAGGGAGAGAAGAACTTACCTGCTAGCTGCTGTCACTCAGTTCTAGTCAGGACGGTCAGGTGCAGAAAGTGCATTTATCCTACGGCCTGTTGTGGTCCAGAGCTGAAGGGTTTGTCTCGGACCAACGCTTCCATTAGGCCGGAGAAAATGGCAGAGACGGGAGAGTTTGCTCTTCCTTATGAGGTACTCGGAGTGCTTATTATACAAATATTGTCTTTAAAAGGAGTGGGGGGAGGAATATGTGACAAATCCATTTTGCCTTTTTATTTTTTATTTTTATTTTATTTCTGTGAGTCTCTTTGTAGTCCTGGCAATCCTGGAGCTCGATATGTAGACCAAGCCAGCCTCCAACTCACTGCCATCTTCCTGCCTCTACTTCTCAAGTGCTGGGATTAAAGCTGTGTGTCACCATGCTGGCCCCGTTTTGACGTTTTTAAACAAAATATCCAGTTGTCCTCTTCATCCTCCAGTGAGCTGTGTAGGATGCTGTTATCCACATTGGACACTAGGGGGCAATCTTGTTTGCTCTTGGAATGTTAAATTTCCATTCTCTGGCTTGCTCTAAATTCAGATTGTTTTGTTTCTGTACAAATGAATCAGTGTGATGTTTTCATATTAATTAAAGTGAGAGTACACGGTGATCAAGTGTGGTACCTTGTTCATAATCTTGGAACAGGAAAAAGCAAATTCAATATTATAAAAACTGAGGGAGTGTAAATGAAGTCTAGCTAATAAAAATGACCAACATTGGGGCTGAAGAGCTGGCTCAGCGGTTAAGAGCACTGGATACTACTCCTTGGGACCCAGGTTTGATCCCCAGCACCTACATGACAGCTCTGAACCACGTGTAACTCCAGTCCAGGGGATCTGGACTGTTCTAGCCTCTGCTGGCACACATACATACATCTGCCTGCCTGTGCCTCCCAAGTGCTGAAATTAAAGGTGTGTGCCACCTGGCAGAGAAACAAAAATGTACAAATGAGAGCAGAACCTAACTTGTACTTAGTTTCTTCCGGAGCCATGAACAACACTTTAAGAAGATGCACACTTAGAGGAGGGAGGTCGGCTAGTATGAAGAGTTCTGCTAGGTGACCCATAAAGGGGAATGTGAGTGACTAGTGGACACATACTCAAACATTATACACACATGTGCATCTGGGGTCCTGCATGTCAAGCCATGGCCTTGTGCGTGCTAAGTAAATGTTCTATCACTAACATGGAGTCAATCCACTGCCAGCCTACAAGGACATACAGTACAACAAAATCACCTGTTAGGGTTTCTTATTTTAATGTATCTTTTTTTATGTATATTGTGTTATGCCTGCAGGCCAGAAGAGGGCACCAGATCTCATTATAGATGGTTGTGAACCACCATGTGGTTGCTGGGAATTGAACTCAGGACCTCTGGAAGAGCAGTCAGTGCTCTTAACCTCTGAGCCATCTCTCCAGTCCCCTTGACTCTGTCGTTTTAGAGCACTGAGATTTGGCTTATACTGCAGCATAGGCCAGCTCCTCCTGACTAGGATACCATCTGTCCAGCTCCATCCCAGCAAAAGAAGCTGTAATTTCCCCCATTTCACTTGTGAAGAAACTGAGGCAGGGAAAGGTTACAGAGCTTGCCCAGCATCT
>CABHPQ010172406.1:2753-31833 GCA_902168405.1 Peromyscus aztecus
TGCTTGCTATTTCTTTTAAGTTCTTTATTAATGATTTATTTGCTTTTAATGTTTAGCTGCCCTGTTCATTGGTCCCGGGGAAGGCACATTTCAAGGGCACCAGACGACTAGACGAGGTGTTTGCTCTTTGCTAGGAGCTCACGTGTTCTGTGTTAGCTCTCTCCTCACTGAGGCAGAAGCAGGAATCAGGAGAAGGGCAAGCAAGGTCTCTGAGGCAGCCGCCAGATGCCTCCCATTGACTGGGGTGTTTTCCTCTGGCCTGCCTTGGCTGGGCAGCTCTGTTGAAGGGAATGGGCAGGGAGGCAGCACTCTGTTCTTGAAGCCCAGAGGTGTTTGGGGTACAAGTGTTACTGTTTGGTCTACAGAAACTGAGATTGTAAAGTCAAACTCTTTTGTTCAAGGTTAATCATTTTTGACCCTCACTGGACTTTGAAATTATCTGGGAAGCTCTGGAAATACTGAAGTATACAGTCTGTACCCTGTATGACTGACTCAGGGTCTCTGGACTCGGAGTCGGGGGCTTGTTTGAGATAAGGCTGGCCTTAAACACCCCATGTAGCCAAGGATGACCTCACAGTCCTAATCCTCCTGCCTCCACCTCCCCAAGCACTGGGATTACAGGTAGACACTACCATGGTCAGTTTTATGCAGTGCTGGATATCAAACCCAGGGCCTAGTTAGGCATGTTAGGCAAGTACTCTACAACTGAACGGAATCCCCAGGGCCACAGATGTAGCTGTTAAAGCCTTCCTGACGATTCAACATACAGCTAAGCCAAGAACTACTATTCCCGGGGACAAGCACTGTTTGTGCGGGGCTTTCTAAGCTGAGCAGCCTTGAATAGGTTTGTTGACTTGTTGCAAGTTGAGATTAGGAGACTCAATGTTGGTACCAGGGCCTCAGCTCAGTGCCTGTCCCCTGCAGGCACCTGCTGCAGCTGTGAACGTGTAGACACATGGACAGAGGGGGTAAATAAGTACCTTGGGCCCATCTAAGTCAGTGAGGGTTGCTGGGGATGTCTTTCTGTGTGCTGTGAATGTGTGTTGCTCTGATTTGGTTGATAAATAAAATGCTGATTGGCCAGTAGCCAGGCAGGAAGTATAGTATAGGTGGGATAAGTAGAGAAGAGAATTCTGGGAAGAGGAAGGCTGAGTCAGGAGTCACCAGCCAGACACAGAGGAAGCAAGATGTGGAGGCAGAACTGAGAAAAGGTACCAAGCCATGTGGCTAAACATTAATAAGAATTATGGGTTAGTTTAAATGTAAGAGCTAGTTAGTGGTAGGCCTGAGCTAAAGGCTGAGCAGTTTTAATTAATATAAGCCCCTATGTGTTTACTTGGGTCTGAGCAGCTGCAGGACTGGCGGGTGAGAGAGATTTGTCCTGACCATGGGCCAGGTGGGACACAGGAAAACTTCAGTTACAGAGGGTGCCTGGTAAAACTTCTAATCTCTAAACTCAATGAAAGGCAAAAGGAAGGTATCCTGTTCTTTCTTGTTTGATAAGTAAACACTCAGGTCAGTGGCCCCAGCTTGGGGTTAACTATAGTTTGGATCCTGAGTGTCATACAAAGCCCATCTGTTAAAGACATGGCCTCCATCTTGGACAGGGTTATTGGGAGGTCTGCCCTAGAAGGGTATAGTGGGAACCCCAAGCCCTTCCCCTTTTTATCCTTTGCTTCCTGGCCAAGAAATGAGTGGATTGTTCCACCATGAATTCTGCCACAATGTACTGCCTCGTTACAGGACCAAAAGTGATGCATCCATCAGCCACGGCCTGGAATCTCTAAACCTGTGAGCCAAAGGGAACCCTTTCTCAGACTGACTGAGGTATGTGTTACGGTGAAGCAAAACTAACACAAGGTCTAGTCACTAATGGATAATCTTGTCCAGATGCAAACTCTTATCTGGCTGTACCCAGGACTTGCTGAATTGAAGACCATGCCCCACCATAGACCAAGTGTCGCTTTGCAGTCTGCTGTAAGGACAGAGACGTTCAGGCCACAGGCTGTTAATTCTCTCCACAGTGTGGGAAGCATCAAGACCATCTCTGGGGTCCTAGACTTTTTATAGTGGCCTCCTCAGGTCCTGGCCCTTTTGACCTACTTTGGAAGTCCACCCCTCAATGAGCTGGGAAAATTGCAGGATAACTTCCAAGGGAAATTCACAATAAACTCTGCCAGAAACAACGAGGCCTATTTTATTTGACTTGTTTTGAAGAATTCATCTGGCTTCTTTTCTTCTCCTATCTTTCTTTTCTTTTCTGTGTACCCCCTACCCCCTACCCCGAGACAAGGTCTCTTGTATCCTAGGCTGGCTGGAGATGAGTGTGAACATCTGGCATTCCCGCCCCCACCACCTAAGTGCTGGATTACAGCTGTTTACATGTGCTGAGGAACTAACCCCAGCTTTGTGCATGGGACACAAGCACTCTTACCAACTTGGCAACAGCCCCGTCCCCAGTTTAAAGATGAGCTGAGAGCAGGAGAGAGAGAAAGATCAAGAGTGAGGGACAGTGGGAGAGCAAGGACCGTGAGAGCGAGAACAAGAGAGAGAGAGAGGGTGAGAACAGACCTTTACTGGGATTTGAGAAAGCCACCATAAAGACAGACAAAATGTGAATTCCGTAATCAACAACTAATTCCAGAATGTCTCAAAAAATATCTTAGTGATTGACATTCCTCATGGTACAGTTCCAGAAATTAAAATACAGGCCAAAAGAAATATATAATTAGGTGCAAGAAGCAGTCTATGTTTTCCAAAGGATTCTAATGAATATTCCTAAAAGTGTGGCCTCTGGGGAACCCCATCAGAATCTCCTAAGCAATGAGGCAGCTCCCCACCAGCAGGCTGGGGACTTGAACTTGCATGTTGCAGTAACCTCTGATGACAACACAGTTCCTAAAGGTTGACATATCTGTGCTCTACCACGTCCTTCCAGCAAAGGAGGAGGAGACTCTCACAGGCCCCGGGAGTCTGGGCTACATACAGTTTTAGAGCAGAAGGCTGGGCTTAGCGATCTAGGCTTTCCAAAATGTTGAGATTATAAAATTTCCTTTTTTTTTTTTTTCCATCTAGAAAGAGCACCTTTGAGGATCAAGTACAGGTTCACAGGAAGGAGCTCGAACCGTCCATTTGCTGAAATTTATGAATGCTTTGCACAGTGTTTTCTCTCTATTTCCCTACTATTTTATACACAGGTATGTCCAATCTGTGGCCCACAGGCTGCAGGTTCACCAAAACAGCTATGAAGGAATCCCAATATACCTGTAGATAATAATGTCATGTTACATTGTATCAAAAGGTTAGACACCCATGGAAGTACCATCCTGGCTGTATACATGAACATTAGGACCAGGAAAAAGTCACTGTCTTGCCTGTAATCATAAGTTAGGAATCCACTGGTCTACAGGTGGTGAAGAACACTTTTCTCACAGTTGGTGTGGACAAACACCTACCACATCACGTGCTGAGGGATGAGCCTACCTCCTTTCCCTTGCTACTGTTCTAGAAGGACTGCTGTTTTTTTCTTGGGTGCTAGGATTCTGGAGCATCTCCAAGACTTGTCCTCAGCCTCAAGCTCACACCTTCCTCAGTGTCAATTCCCCAGGGGCCTGCCTGCTCCAGGAATCATCTACAAGTAGGGAGCACGTAACCCTTTCCTTACCACACGGAAGAGTTTGAAGAAGTCCACGTTGGCATACAGAGTGTCCTCTATCCACTGTAGGGTGACCTGGGAGAGGGGACACAGGGTATCACGCACGGTCTGTGCCCCCCGATGCTGGCTGAAGATGATGAAACGCTGTAAGAGGGTCTCACTACAGGCAATGCTCTTCAGTTCCAAGTCTGGGACTCCGTAAGCAAACTGCAGGGAGGAGAAAAGATGCTGGAGAACTCCTTCTAGGGAAATAGTACCACCCTCCTGAACAGAGGAGATGCCACTTCCTGACCCACAGGCCTGACGAACTAATCATATTCCATGGCAAAGAGAATTAAAAGAGCAGGTAGATTATGTCTGCTAACTAGTTGGTTTAAAACACACAGATTAGCCAGGCGGTTGGTGGTGACGAACAACCTTTAATCCGAACACTTGGAAGACAGAGGGAGCCAGATCCTGTGAATTTGAGGCCAGCCTGGTCTACAGAGCGAGTTCCAGGACAACTAGGGCTACACAGAGAGACCCTGTCTTGGGGGAAAAAAAAGACAGAGATGAATTTGAGTCATCCAGGAGGGTTTAATGTCATAGACGGGTACTTGAAATTGTAAGGAGGCAGAAGAAACAGTATCAGAGTACTGTGATGTGAGAAAGGCTTTGACAGGCCATTGTTCGTCTTGCAGATGGAGAGGACCTCATCTAAGGAATGCCCACAATCTGCAGAAGATGAGTAGGATGCTGTTCGAATCTTAGATGGTCTTATAATAAAAAACCCAGAGCCAGATATTGGGGTGAAAGCTGAAAGATCAGAGAAGCAGAGCAAGCCACAGCTAACCTCACCTCGCCAACTCCTCAGCCAATCCTGTTTGCTCAGACTGGAAGCTTCTGAGTCCTCACTGGAAAGGATCTCAGCTCAACTGCTTTAGAGCAGCCAGCCACTAGTTCTTACCTCTACATAAACCTCAGTCTAAAGAGAGTAAGTTCCTGTTTCCTCGAGCTTTATATACCTTTCCCTGCCCAGACATCACTTCCTGGGTTTAAAGGTGTGTGTGCTTCCCAGTACTGGGATTAAAGGTGTGCCCCACCACTGCCTGGCTCTGTTTCCAGTGTAGCCTTAAACTCACAGAGATCCAGACGATCTCTGCCTCCCCAGTGATAGGATTAAGGGCCTGTGCCATCACTGCCTGGCCTCTATGTCTAATCTAGTGGCTGGCTCTGTCCTCCAATTCCCAGGCAAGTTTATTAAGGTACACAGTATATCACTGCATAGGGCGAGAAAATGGGTTTTCCTTTAGACATCCCAGTCAAGACTTAGGAAATGGGGGGTGGGCTGTGGGGAGGGGGGTGGGCTGTGGGGAGGGGGGAGAATGGGGGAATCCATGGCTGATATGTAAAGTTGAATTATATTGTAAAATAAAGTAAATAAATATAAAAAAAAAGAATGTGGCTTAATGGTACCTTGACATTCAGACTTCTGACCTCAAGAATCATAAAGATAATAAACCTGTGTTGTCTGAAGTCTTTAAGCTTATGGTCATTTGTTATAGCAGTAATAAAAATCTAAATCCTCTCTCAAACCTCACTTTATCAGAAAGCTTTTAAAATCTAAGAGATCTCCTTTGAAAGGGACACTAAGGTGCCATCGAGACTGTCTCCCAGTGGCGGGTGTGGCAATGGTGAAAACACATTTATAATGACAATGACCAACTTCTTCTCTCTAGATTTACTACATAAGAACATCAGATGCCTAGATCAGTTTGGTTTTGGTTTTGTTATTGTTTTTTGTTTGCTTGATTATTTGAGGCAGGGTCTTGCGCTAGCCCAGGCTAATCTGGATCTTACTCTGAAGCCTAAGTAATTTTTCTATTTCAGTATCCTGACATTACAAGAGTAAGCCATCATACCTGGTACAGTTAAATTAATTTGAATTTCAAATAAATAACAAATAACTTTTAGTATGTCTCAAATTAATTCCAAATGGAGCATAGTTATGCTAAAAATTTGTTTATCTGAAATTCAGAATCCAATATATAACCTGTATTTTACCACATCCCACACCTCCTAGAAGCTCACTGACAATGACTTGGAACACAACTATGATGGCCTCCATGGCTCAGATGAAAAAGATGTCCCAACCCTGGTCAGGGCCTCTTGGTTGCATGGAGTGTTTCCTAGCACCCTAGAGGTCGAGGCTTTATACTGTTGTGGAATATTAATTTAAGATGTGTTACATTTGTTTATGCTGTTTATTAGACCTGATGGTCTAATAAAGAGCTGAATGGCCAATAGCAAGGCAGGAGAAAGGATAGGAGGGGCCGGCAGGCAGAGAGAATAAATAGGAGGAGAAATCTGGGAGGAGTAGATTAAGAAGCAAGAAAAGCAGGAGAGGAGGACACCAGGGGCCAGCCACCCAGCCACACAGCCAGTCTCGGAGTAAGAGTGAAAGTAAGATATCCAGAAGTAAGAAAAGGAAAAAGCCCAAAGGCAAAAGGTAGATGGGATAATTTAAGTTAAGAAAAGCTGGGCAGCAACAAGCCAAGCTAAGGCTGGGCATTTATAAGTAATAACAAGTCTCTGTGTGATTTATTTGGGAGCTGGAGGCCCTGCAAAGAGCAAAGACTGAAAACAACCAACTACATTGTACTTGAACAAATTCGTAAGACTGGGCCTCAAAAACACCATGTAGCTTCTAATCACACAGGTCTCCACACTGGAAAGCAGAGCAGACCCAGACTGTGTTCCCTGTGGAAATGTTGAGACAACACTGGTCCCTCCATGAGACACAGGCTGATGGTGGATCAGCTGTGGATGGTCCATCTGTGGCCTGTAGTGGGGGTGTACCCACAGATCATTCTGCCTTTGCCCCCACCTCATTTGGATCTCTGGGCAAAACCCCATCTTCTCTCTAACCAGAGGCTGAAACCTCTCTTATAAGCTCATTTGTCTGATCCTCTCACACTCCAGAGGAGGAATGGGGACCAGGCAACAACATACGTAAGTATTAGCTAGTATCTTAGTTTGCTTTTCATTACTGTGATAAAACACCATGACCAAAAGCAACCTGGGGAAGAAAAGGTTTATTTCATTTTATAGTTTACAGTTCTTCATGAACGGAAGTCAGGTCAGGAACTCAAGACAGGAAGTTGGAGGTGGGAGCGGAAGCAGAAACATTGCATGGAAGAGTGCTACTTACTAGCTTGCTCTCTATGCCTTGTTAAGCTTTCTTTCTTATACACCCCAGGACCACCAGCCCAAGGATGACATTGCTCCCAGTAGGCTGGGCCCTTCCACATCAATCAGCAATGAAGAAAATGCTCCACAGGCTTGCTAACATGCCAATATGATGGAGACTGCCTTAGTTAGGACTACTATTGCTTGATAAAACACCATGACCAAAGCAACTTGGAGAGGCAAGGGAAGGGTTTATTTGGCTTATACTTCCACATCATAATCCGTCATAGAAGGAGTCAGGACAGGAACTCAAGCAGAGCTGGAACCTGGAGACAGGAGCAGATGAACGTGCCATGGAGGGGTGCTGTTTACTGGCTTGCTCTTTAGAGCTTGCTCAATCTGCTCTCTTATAGAACCCAGAACTACCAACCCAGGGATGGCACCACCTATGATGGGCTGGGCCCTCCCCCATTGATCACTAATTAAGAAAACACCCTACAGAGTTGCCTACAGTCTGATCATATGGAGGCATTTTCTGAGATAACTCTAGCTTGTGCCAATTTGACAGAAAACTAATCACAACAGCTAACACATGGGGATATCACAAAACTCCCACTCATTCCATCACTTACTCTCTCAACGTCATTCACTGAATTTCTATTGTATAGGGAGGGGCCAAGTTAGTGACTAGAGACACAGAGGTGAATAATACAGGCTCTCTGTCCTTTGAAGAGCTCTCTAACTAGCTAGAAATATGGGCATTTAGACAGTTTAAGTATAAGAACAAATAGAGCAAAGCTAGAACATGAAAGGAGAATCAGAAAGGTCAGTCAGGGCTAAGCTAAAGCATGGCAGCAGAAAACCCACCCAGTTGTGTGACACCGTGGGTTCAAACCCAACATAGAAGAAAGATAGAGGAACACAGAGGGGGTGGGGAGAGGGGGGAGGGGAGAGAGCAGTAAGATAGCTGGGAAAGTTTCTAGAATTTACAGGGCATGGTGTACATGCCTGGCCTATAATCCCAGCACTGAGGAGGTGGAGGCAGAAGATCAGACATTCAAGGCCATCCTCAGCTAACCACGAATTTGAGGCCAGCCTGGGCTACATGGCAGCCTGTCACAAAACCAACAATGACAAAGTCCTTGGTGCTTACTAAGTATTTATTTTGTGTCTGGCAACATTCTAAGTGCCTTGCGTATACTGATTCTTTTCAATCTCTCCTTATAACCACCACACGTGATAGGCATTCTTGAATTTGCATTTACAAGTGAGGAGACAGGTATAGAGTGGTACTGATGTTATAGTGTGTGGCTGATGTGGCCTGATGTTACAGAGTATGTGGGCCTTGCAGAGATCTGACTCCTGGAGACTCACCGACACTTACTAACTCTTTGGTGAGTAAGGAAAAGTGAGGACTGGACAAAGAAAGGAGGCTTGTGAGCACCTCCACTGAGGAAACAACAACTGAACCGGGTTCTGAAGCGTGTGTAGGAATTTTCGAGGTTAGGCAGTTGGGAATGAGACAGAATGATTTGATGATTCCCCATATGGAAAGAAATGCTGTGGAACAATCTTTGTACTCTGTAAATACGTATTGCTCTCATTGTCAATAAAAAGCTGATTGGCCGACAGCTGGGCAGGAAGAGATTGGGCGAGACAGCCTGACACAGAGAGGATGCTGGGAGGGAGAAGGGCGGAGTCTGGAGTCGCCAGCCAGACGCAGAAGGAGCAGGAGATGAACGTGTCAGGCTAATAAAGGTACCACCACGTGGCAGAGCATAAATAAGGCATATGGGTTAACTTAAAATGTAAGGGCCAGTTAGCAATAAGTCTGAGCGATTGGCCGAGCATTTATAATTAATATAAGCCTCAGGGTGTTTATTTGAGAGCGAATGCAGGACAGGAAAACTCTGCCTACAGAAAGAGGTGTTAAGGTGCCCTCCGGAGCTGTGCTCATATGCCGGGAAGAAAGGCTCAGAAGGAAAATCTACTGATGGTGAAGAATAAAGCATTCTTGATTAGTAAGGACGATCAGTCGCAGCTTCCGAGAGGGACACCAAAAAAGGCATATTGGCACTGTGGCTGCAAGTTCTAATGGTCATGTTGGCTAAAGGTCACAGGGCTAAAGGTCACAGAGCTAGATGGGGCGGAAGCCAAGATGGGCGGGGATAGCTGACCAGCTGAGAAGTGAGGAGGCCTGGGAGACAGATACAAAGGGAGCTGGGTGTGGGCTGTGACTGGCCTCGAGGTAGGGAGAGGGAAGCTGTGGAACTTGCTGATCTGAGAGCATTGGCTACTCCAGCTCAGCATCCACTAGTGATACAACCTGGTGACCCTGGCTCCTTGTCTCTGAAGAGCCTCAGTCCTGGTGTCAAAAGGGCAGCCCCTGGAACTCCAAAGGTCATGACTGTACAAACTTGAAGGAAATTTCCCCTAAATTCCAACCCTTATCTCCGCCTCCCTTTTATTACCAACTGGAAATTGTCTCAGGCATTGCCAGGACTGGAGTTTTATGACCTGAGGAAAAAGCAAACGGGAAAAATGAGCCATCAGTGCTGATGACACCTCCCCTGTGGTGAAGACAGAAGCCAGGCAGTGCCAGGCAGCCAGGCCCACTTCTCTGGGCCTCATCAAGAACAGATTCTGCTTTGCTTGTCTGTTTCCAGGCATAGGGTCTAGATGGTCAGGAAGCAGGCATGGGCTCCTTCACTGTGGTTCAGGGAGCCAACATAAAAACCCTTTCATCAGCTGTCCCCACCAAGTGGGGAGGGGCCTCCCTCTCTCATCCGGGCTCAGCTAACAGCACCCTCTGCAGACCTTCATCTCCAGACTGGCTCATGATCTGAATGCTCTGCTTATGTTTTGGTCTTCCCTGGAGTCACGTCTAGCCAGGAGGGAGTCAGGACGAGAGCAGTGGCCCTCACACCCGAGCTTGTCAGTCTCCCAGGAAGCTTGCTAACACACACAGCTGAGCTCTGTACCTGACACTGTGGACTCGACTGAGCTGGCAGGTGCTGAGAACTTGTGTTTCTAAGAGGTACTCCTGTGTCACCCATGCTAATGACCACTGGACTCCAAGAGCCAGCTCAGTGGCTCTAAAATGGGAAGCCCTGTATTCCGCTTGGCCTGAGGACTTTGAGTTGTACAACTGTGTGCAGAATAACTCCCATCATTAGGCATTTCAGTTTTCTCATCTTTGTGTTCACTTCAGGACTGTTGTGAGAGACAAAGGAGCAAATATGTATGAAAGTCACCTATTTGTGTAAGTATAGGAAATTATTAACATGAAGGGAATAAATTTGTGGAGTGCTCTGAAATGTCTAGAATGGGCATGTCTGGCACTGGTAAGCAAGTGGCCCAGGAATACAGAGATGGGCCTTCTGCTGCCCTTGCCAGATGTGGCAACTATGAGAGCCAACTTCTATCCACCCAGTTTTTTTGTTTGTTTATTTTGTTTTTTCAAGATGGTTTCTCTGTGTAACAGTTCTGGCTGTCCTGGAACTCTTTTGTAGACCAGGCTGGCCTAGAACTCACAGAGATCTGCCTGCCTCTGCCTCCTGAGTGCTAGGATTAAAGGTGTGCGCCACCACCACCCAGCTTCACCCACTTCTTTTAAGACCTATTTTAATTGTAGGCGGGTGTGTACATCTATCTGTGTATAGATGTGTTCATGTGAGCAGGCACAAAAGGAGGCCAGAGGTGTTGGATCCCTCCAGAAGCTGGAGTCAAAGGAGGCTGCCAGCCTACTGGCCTGGGTGATGGGAATCACACTTGGGTACTGTCTTAGAAACTGTTCTATTGCTGTGAAGAGACACCATGACCAAGGCAACTCTGTTAAAAGAAAGCATTTCACTGGGGGATTGTTTAAAGTTTCAGAGGTTAGTCCATTATCATCATGGCAGGGAACATGGAACTGGAGCAGTAGCTGAGAGCTACATTCTGATCTTCAGGCAGGCAGGCTGACAGAAACTGGGCCTGGCATGGGCTTTCGAAATCCCAAATCCCAACCATTGTGACACATTTCCTCCAACAAGACCACACCTAATCCTTCTAATCCTTTCAAACAGTTCCCCATTCTAGTGACTAAGCATTCAAATAGATGAGGCTATGAAGGCCATTCTTATTCAAACTGCCACATGTCCTCTGCAAAAATAGTGTGTGCTCTTATCCACTAGGCCACCTCTCTACACACACACACACACACACACACAATGCACACACGCACATGCACACACACAATGCACATACATGCACATGCACACTTATGTGCTCATGTTCGTGGCTGTATCCCTTCCCTCAAGTACTTACAGGTCAGCTTCCTACTGAGGAAGGGTACTCTTATCTTCACACAATGACTCCTGACATCCAGGAAACACAACAGAAGTTTCCATTTCCATCAACCCTCCTCTGGGATGTGAGTATCCTGAGTCAGGGGGCTTCTTCATCTGTCTCACCCATACCACTGCAATATCTACAGCTGTCCTTGAAGATTTGATTAGTTAATAAATGGCAAGGCTTCTCCACTCCACAGGGTAGGTTCAGCCTCATGATTTCTCTGCTTCCTTCGTTTTCAAAATCCTGGGGAGTCTTATGGGTACCAGGGATGTTTCAGAGTCCTGTGATCAGATGCTTGTTTGACTCACTAACCCCAGGTATGTCCCTGAATATGGAGCATGCGTCATGAATTCTGAATATGGAAACACAAGGGGAAAGAGAGAAAATCTCCCTTGTCTTTCTCAGGCTCGGTACCTTCGCCCTCTTCAATGGTCCTCACTTACCTGCTCCACACGAACTTGGGAGTTGACCAGAAGATGGGCAACGGAGTCAGAGAGGCCAATGTTTCTCGTGAGAAATAGCGTCAGTGTCTCCTCATCTTTTAGGATGTCTCGGATTTGTAATCCTCTTCCTGCATATGAATGGAAGAAAGAGTAGGGCGTTGAAGGGGGTGGGTTAAAATAAGAACAGCATCTAGAATTGACTGGAAATACTTCTACATGACTCTTGGGGGGGGGGGGGTGTTCTTGGCTTCCTGGGGAACTCTTGGAGACTGAGGCTGTTGCCAGTGTCTGTCACCCACACCTCACATCACTTGTGGCTGAAGAGCCTGGGCAGAGTGTGGGGAGGTACAGAAGGTGAGGAAGTTAGCCTAGGGTGGGCGGGGTATCAGGTGCTTTTTAGGGTTGGTCTGAGACCATGGCTTTCAAGAGAGTGAAGGGTAAAGAACTACAGCGGGGCCGGGGCGGGGGGGGGGGGGGGGGGCTCTGGAAGAGTGTCTGGCGATATCTGGAGACATCTTTGGGCAGGGTTAGTGGGGAGAGGCCAGTGACATTGCTGAGCATTCATAGTGTACAAAACAATGCTTCCTCCCCAAAGAATCTCCTGTCCCTGCAAATGTCAGTGGTACTTGTTACGATTCCTAGCCACTCCCTCAGCTACAAGATGCTTAATCATCCCAGGGCCTTACGTTCTATGTACTACATGCACCACATGATCACGTAATTTGCGCAGCATGACCACGTGCGCATGCATGGTGTAGCTGCGTAGGCCCATGTGCGCATGCTCAGGGGGACCCATAAAAGCAGATTCCACCCATTTCCCCGCCCCTTCTCCCACACGGCTTGCTTGCAGTAGGCCTATTCCACACCC
Organism: Peromyscus aztecus; assembly: GCA_902168405.1. Classification (NCBI taxonomy): domain Eukaryota; kingdom Metazoa; phylum Chordata; class Mammalia; order Rodentia; family Cricetidae; genus Peromyscus; species Peromyscus aztecus. Next base: position 15,223 of record CABHPQ010172406.1, read on the forward strand.
CTTCTTTACTCTCCACTAATAAACTCTTACAGTGGGTTTTGTCGTACTTTGTGTTTCTCTCGCAAGGTAAATGGTGCCACATCATAAATAACTGCTAAGGCTGGAAAACCCTGCTTACCTATATACTCCACCAGAAAACTCACAGTTCTGATAACTTCCTACAAAATACAGGAGGTTAAAAAAATCAACTAAAAGCTACGAAATCAGTGGCCTTTCTGTATCTAGACAACAAGCATGCTGGGACAGAAATCAGAAAAATAACCCCATTTGCAGTAGCATCCAACCCAAACCAAACCAACCAGCCAACCAACCAAACAAACAAAACATCATAGAGTAAACCTAATGGAGAGGGCAAAATGCCTCCATAGTAAAACCTTTCAAATCTGAAGTAATAAGTTGAAGAAGACTCTAGAAGATGGAAAGATCTCCTATGATCCTGAACTGGCAGAATTAATAGCACGAAAATGTCTGTAACACACAAAGTAAGATATAGGTTCAATGTCATTCCCATAAAAATTCCAATGACGTTCTTCACATAATTAGAAAAAACAATAATCCCGGGTTTCATACGTAAGCAAAAGAACCTCAAATAGCCAAGGTGATGTTGTGGGTGAAGAACTCAAACAATACAACAGAGCCATAGTAACAAAAACAGAATGGTTACTAGCACAAAACCCAAGTGGTAGCCAACGGGATAGAACAGAGCAGCCGGAATCATACCCATACAACTATAACCACCTGCTGTTTTGGCAAAGCTGGCAAGCACATACATTGGAGAACAAAACAGTTTCTTCAGCAAATGGAGCTGGAAAACTGGACAGAAGAATAAAATTGGATCCATATCTCTTACCCTGCTCAAAAGGTCATTTTAAATGAGTCAAAGATCTTAGTAAGGGTCTGCATCTCTGAAAATACTAGACGGAAACACTTCTGTGGTTCCTGTCAGCTCAGCCCAGGGTTGAAGCTCTGTATATCAGCATGAACGGGGTGATTCAGGGCAAGAAGAGCTTCATGTAATGGGGTGTTTCGGGCCTATTGCCCAGGCACGTCTTGGTAAGCCTTAGCCACATTCTGTCCAGCTCTACTCAAAACCTTTTAGAAGCAGGAACTTTTTTTCAAAGAGGCATCAAATAAAGGACTACTTAGTGTGAAGGTGTCCCTGGGGCAAGTGACCAACTTCTCTCCATGTGATCGCAGTCACCACATTGACTAGATGTTGTAGGGGTGACAAGATGTAAAAGGACCCTGAAGCTCTTTACCCCAGCCCTGAAAGTAGTTACTACTCAATACATGTTTATCCTGATAGCATTAACATCATCCCCACCCCTCCCGGAGGATTCATCCAGGGTCTGCCTCTTCTCTCACTTCCTGGCCAGTGTCAGCCTCAAGCTGGCTACTGTGACAGTTTAGGAGATGCTGACCAGAGAAAAGCCCACAGGCCCAGCTTCTGGAAGTCGTTTCAACATGAAAGCAAAGCCCTGGATATGTAATGACATTCTGGCTCAAATTCTCCAGGTGCCCGGTGCCTTGCTAAGCTTTGAGTGTTTCTCCAAGGGGTATGCTTTTCCCACACCCCTGCTCCTTCGGACTCCAGCTCCATAGCAAACTCCACCTCCCACCCCAACCTTTCCCTTTCCAGGCAAGTGCCTGGTAAAATCCATTGCTGTTTCAGGGATATGATGCTCCTGTATGGTGACTGGACCAGATCCATGCTGCCAATGATGGTTTCCCACTGAAGGGCAGGGGTCGAGCCCACAGATCAGCCAATGTCTAAGCCAGGGCCAACTGGCCCTGATGTTCCGTACAGCAGTCTCCTGTCAGGAAGGGTGCCTTTGAGAGCTTGGTCAGTGGGTCACCCACTGCCACTTGGCTTTGCACAGGACACTTCCAAGAACTTTGGGGCGACCTGAACGTAGGGTTCCCCTGGAGTAGCAGGGCCTGAGAGAAGGCACTGTATTTCACCTCTGTCTTCCTTTCCTTTGGGTGACACACAGACCCTGCCATTTTCCAAACAGCTCGACTATTCTTCTGTATTACAGAGAACAGCCTTTAGATACAGCCTTACAGGCTCTCACTACAGTAGTCTGCACACAGTAGGCTGCATGTATACACACAACCGTGCAAACACAGTTGTCCAAGGGTTGAGGACTATGGGTCCTGCTTTTCGGCATCCCTTGTCCCACCTAGCCATGTGTTTGGTACACAGAGGTAAGATTGCAAGGTCATTCTCTCTCTCTCTCTCTGATACTCCGTAGTATGGCCTGGCATGGTATCGAGGCCTCAGTAAATTTCTGTTGAATGATTCTAGGCACTCAATAAATACCTGGGCTCTTATACTTCCTGAAACCCCATTTGGCTGTTTATTTTTTAGTTATTCTTTAACATCCTCCTCTGATATTGCATACAGATGCCCTGGGAGAAGGGGCAAGACAGTCATTTTGCCTGAGTATCATAGACTGTGGCCTGGCTGGGTCAGGGGTGGGGTGGGAAAAGAAGGGCAGGGACATGGTGAAGCACACACTTGAGGAGGGCCTGGGGGCCACCCCGCCTGCAGAGCGTGGGGCCCAGGGTCTGAGTGACAGGGTGATACCAGACAGGCCCTTCATTGAATTCCTGAGGGAGACATGTCAACGGGGGTGGGGGTGAGGGTCGGGGGTGGCTGGGGAAAGAAAGCTCCATTTCATTTAAAATGTGGTTCTACTTGTTCTCTTCGCTGGGAGCACTGGAGGCTAGAAATGGGGTGGGGTGGGGGGTAGCCGAGGGTGAGGCTGCGGGAAGCGGGGGTTTAAAGATGATTGAGACCACAGAGCTGGCTGGGGACAAGGGGCTATGTCTGCAACCGGTGTGTCCCCATCAATCCTCCCCTGCAGAGAATGCAGCCCTACAGGTTTGCTGTGAGAAGAAAGTGCTGCTGGGGTCAGCACAGGCACATTTTCCCAGGTAGCTGGGAACCCCACTGGCAAACACCACAGCAGCTGCGGCAGTCCACCCCATTCTGCGTGACCGAGTTTCTAGTGACTTCAGACTGACTTCTGTGTTTGCCTTGACCAACACCCGACAACCTCCCCCTGCCATCTTGAGTAGACTTCAGTACCTGGTCCAACATTCCTCCAGAGGCCATGTCTTACTATTTAAAAGGCAAGTAGTAAAGCAGGCGGGATGGCTCATGATTGTAATCCCAACACTTCGGAGACTGGGGCAGGAGGATTGCCACAAGTTCCCGACAAGTGTGAGCTACATGAATGAGTTCTAGGCTGGCTAAGCTAGGTAAGAACCTGTCTCAACAAATAAATATAGATAGATAGATAGATAGATAGATAGATAGATAGATAGATAGATAGATGGTAATCAAACAAACAAATAAAATGCTGGCTGTATTTCTACTGTCTAAGTCCTTCAGACTTAAGCTAACTGGTATAAATACTTCTCCAAAAGAGTAAAAGATGTAGCATTTGTAATCTGGGCTATAGAAATGATGACTGCTCTACTGTTTTGGAAGCAATTTGAATGTAACTAAGCAATCCTAACCCAGGGATCTGAATGTACTTGTGTGCTTTTACTCCTCCAGGGAGCAAAGGCAGAAAATGGCTAGATGGGGGTTGGGGGAGTACTGTGGGATAATCTTCCTGTACACTGTAAAGATTTGTCACTCAAATTGATTTAATAAAACACTGATTGGCCAGTAGCCAGGCAGAAAGTATAGGCGGGGTGACCAAAGCAAGATTAGGATGCTGTACTGAGAAAAGGTACCAAGCCATGTGTCTAAACATAGATAAGAATTATGGGTTAAGTGTAAGAGTTAGTAATAAGCCTGAGCTACTGGCCAAATATTTATAAGTAATATTAAGTCTCCAAGTCAATTATTTGGGAAGCTGCTGTGGATATCGCTCTGTATAAATAAACACTGATTGGCCAGTAGCCAGACAGGAAGTATAGGCGGGACTAACAAAGAGGAGAATTGAGGAAACAGGAAGGCAGAGGGGGAGACTGCTGGAGCTGCCACCAGGACAAGGGAGATGTAAGGTACCAGTAAGCCACGAGCCACGTGGCAAAGTATAGATTAATAGAAATGGGCTAAATATAAGAGTAAGAGCTAGACAATGATAAGCCTGAGCTAATGGTCAAGCAGTTTAAATAATGTAAGAGTCTGTGTGTTTATTTTATAAGTAGGCTCCGGGACTGGTAGGACTTGGCGGGAGCTGGAGAGAAATTCTCCAGGTACAGGAAGCGGCTGCTGGGTATTTGGGAGTTGCTGGTGGGACAGAAACTTCTGTTTACATATGGCACCCAAACATTCAGTAAGAATTTCTACACATAAAGCTTGAAAAAGCTTAAAAAAGGATTCTAAACACATAAAAATGGAATCAAACTTGGCTTCTTGGTAACTGTCTTTTCTCCAGTAGGCTCTGTTTACTGGCAGTGAGCAGAGGCGTGGCTCCTTTAAGAGATGGCTTCCTGACTCAGCATTCTGGCAAAACCCACAACCACATGGCTCTTTTAAGAGACCCTGCTACCAAACACTTAAAGAGGAGCAGGTGATGCACTACTCGGTGGCAGCATGGACCCAAAAACTCCCCAGAGTTGGTGTGTTAAATGTGGCTCCCGCCAGTACCTCCACTATGCAGCTAAGCACTCAGAACCAAGGAATGGGTGGAACCAGTCACCAAAGCTTTGGTCCTAGCCAAGCCTGATTAGCAGATTAAAGACTTATGTGGTCAGAAAAAGACAGAGATATGCAGTAAAGACAGATTCAGATTAAAAAAAAACAACTCTAAAGAGTTCACAGTATGTTTAGAAATATACATAGGCTTGGGAGAGTAAAGAGAAGGTATAGACAGTCATAAAAAGAAATATTTTTATATAAAAATAGTTTTAAAATAATAAAGTCCTTAAAAAGAGAGTAAAGTAATATAAAAAAAATCATGTAAAGATGGAAAATACACAGAGTCTGGATACTGTATGTCATAGTGTTATCTTTGAATTGTTTGGCAGCTAAAGAGCAACAGCTGCTAAGAAACATTCGATTATAAATGTTGCTGGATTAATCCAACCTATATATTTAGAAAATACGTTGACTTCAAAATTTAAGTCAAAAGATATGTTACTTTGGAGAAGAGTTATGCTTTTATTTCCACAGGAAATGAGAGGCTCTGGATTCATTCTGGGTTTAGAAAAATCAGGTTTGCTCCAGGAAGACCCCCTGAAGAATCTCCAATGGGAAACAGATGGCCCAGATGATCCAATGTTTCATAGTGTTTCTATTACAGTTTCCTTTTGAGTTCTGCATCCAGAAAGGCTTCAAGGCTGCTGGCTGAGATGATCCAGTCTCACAGAACTCTCCAGCCAAGACTTAACCATTATCCTGAATTTTTCTCAGGGTCCCCTAAAGGTTACCAGTGTCCCCAATCAGCAGGAAGTAGTCTATAGAACTATGCCCACATTCCCAAAAATGAATTATGGACAGTTGTCATTGTTAAGAGGGGTTGGTTATAAGCTGTTATTGATAATGATCAGGGAAAAAGCTAAACAAAGGAGATTAAATTCAGGGATCTTGTTTTGAAGAGAAGAAGAGGACACATAGAAATGATAAGATAAAAGGGTAGATTATTGAATCTACCTTAATCAAAAGAATAACTATTAATCTTATATATTTTACATTGGTATAAATTTAAAGTTAAGTTTGTTATACTTTATGTATATTTTACTCTTGCTTAGGGTATTATGTTTATACAGCTCATTTAAAAATGTAATACATAATTAAGAAATACAGATTAATAGTCATCTATAATAGCAAACTTGGAGTTATGTTAGGTTTCCAAGGTCATACAGAGATATATTTCAGGTAGATAGGCAATCTTCAAACACTTCACAGACCTATAGAATATGGCATTTAAAATGTTTTAAGGCCAGGCAGTGGTGGTGCACACCTTTAATCTCAGCACTCAGGAGGCAGAGGCAGGTGGATCTCTTTGAGTTCCAGGCCAGCCTGGTCTACAGAGTGAGTTCCAGGAAAGGCTCCAAAGCTACACAGAGAAACCCTGTCTCAAAAAACAAAACAACAACTAAAAAATGTTTTAAGAACTTAGGCTTTTCATGACAATGAAATGTCTGCTCCTGACAGCACCAATCTACTTCATTGAAGAAACACCATATGGAGTTTGTTTTCTTTATGGCAAAAGCTAGCTATGTGGGCAAAGAAACGGCCCTGGCCTCAATTGCTGACAATTACTGTCCAAACTGGACCAGCAGGACACAAGAAAGGCAACTGCCTAACTTTGCCAAGACAAGGTAGGACAATCTTTTAAAATTCCCCGCTTCACAGAAAAGTCTGTCAGATATTCTAGGCCTGTGAACCAGAGTTGGATGCCCCCAATGTTACAGAGGACCTTTGGGTAACTGTCCAGGCTGCTTGAGGTCCCTGTTATTAGGTAACATTTCACCCTTTGGGGTCTTTGATGGAGTTGAAGACTAAATAGTTATAATTATAGTTTTCCTTAGTTATACTAGAAAGTAAATTAGATACAAAACTTTAGATTCACTAACATAAGATAGATAATTGAGTATTTTCTTTAATTTTGCCAAATGCAAATGGATTAGTGCTACTGTAATTCTTACTTAATAACTGTTTTTGTTGTATATAATCTTACTATGTTAAAGTTAAAACCATTCTTTTTAATTGGACAAAAAGGGGGAAATGCTGTGTGATAATCCTCTTGTACACTGTAAAGATTTGTCATTCTGATTGGTTTAATAAAACACTGACTGGCCAGTAGCCAGGCAGGAAGTATAGGCAGGGTAACCAAACTGAGTATTCTGGGAAGAGGAAGGGCAGAGTCAGGAGTCAACAGCCAGATGCAGATGAAGCAAGATGAGGATGCTGTACTGAGTAAAGGTACCAAGCCACATGGCTAAACATAGGTAAGAATTATGGGTTAATTTAAATGTAAGAGTTAGTTAGTAAGAAGCCTGAGCTACCTGCTGAGTTTTTATAAGTAATATTAAGCCTCCAAGTCAATTATTTGGGAAGCAACTGCTGGGTTTTGGGAGTTGCTGGTAGGACAGAAACTTCCATTTACAGGAGGGTGCCAGATTCTGTTTCCAGTCTTTCCCCTTTCTGACTCCCCATGTTCTCAAAGCCCTCTGCTTCTCCATATGGTGAGGGACGTCATTGTCTACCCCATTTTTGTTGTCTAGGTGCCCTGAGGGTAGGCACTCGACCCATCCATCTCTATTCCCCAGAGACCAGGCCAGTATATGCCACACAGTAGGTGCCAAATGTATACTAAGTATAGGAAGGCTGGCTGATGACATCGTCTTAACTTTACTGTTTGTAACTTGGATAAAAGCTGCCTATTCAGCCCCTCTTGCCCCCTTGGCTTCCCTTGGAAGTCCTTTCCTTATGCCGTCATCCTCTTAGGGTGATCTACGGTCACCCACCTTTGTCTTCTCAGCACCACCTGCTGCCTCTGCCCTCCATTCCTGGAAGTATCTTCACCTACTAGCAAACATCTTAAAAGATGCCTCTACCCACAGGGCTGCAGCAACCCTTAGACTCCTTCCTGGGGCTTTACTGCCTTACAGCCTCTGAATTACAGAGGCTTAGGCAATGGGTTTCAATGTTCACACCTTGTCTCCCCTGGCGCCCAAGGCGAAGCCTACTGAAGATGAGCCAGCCCTGCAGTGCTCAGGTAAGACTTTGAAGATCTGGTGCTGTGGCTGCTTTGTTTGCCTCTTGTTCCTCCCCTGAGACTGGGAGAGATTTCCACCCCTCCTCTTTGCTGTTCCTCATTCTAAGTGGCTCTCTTGCCTGGGTTTCTAGTTCTATTTTATTTCATGTGCATTTGGTATTTTGCCTGCATGTATGTCCATGTGAGGGCATCAGATCCCCTGGAATTGGAGACAGACAGTTGTGAGCTGCCATGTGGTCACTGGGAATTAAACCCAGGTCCTCTAGAAGAGCAGCCAATGCTCTTAACCACTAAGCCATCTCTCCAGCCCTGGAGTATCTGGTTCTTGCTATCTTTCTGTGTACTCTGTGTCTGTGGCAGCTCATAGCCCAATTCCTCATTTCCTTTACCTCTCCCTCAATGGACACTGGCCCCTTCTCTCTGTTCCACTATGTCTACCCCTGTGGTTCCCCTTATGCCTGACTTTCTTTGATATCCTAAATTCAAACATTCCGACTACAGCCATCAGTCCTTCCATCTCACTCTTTTTTCCCATCCAACATCATAGACACCACCAAGACTGCTGTTCCACACCTTTCAATTTCCCCCAGTTAATCTTGATGTTCCTGGCTTCTCATGCAAGCTTGATGCAGCCCAAGCTCAATGCATTTAGTTCTAGGGTCTCCCTGATCTTCTGTGGTGTCTCCTTACAATCTCTTCTCCACATTATATACTGTTCTCAACTGACCCACGTGCATCATTCTGGATGCTAAATATTACTGGAAATGTACATTAGAAGTCTTTGTGTATGTATGCATGTGAGTGAGTGTGTGTGTGTGTGTGTGTGTGTGTGTGTGTGTGAATGCAGGTGCACACATGCCACAGCATGCATGTAGAGGTCAAAGGACAACTTCTTTGTGTTCACTGCTGTGTGAGACAGACTAGCTGGCCTACAAGCTTCTGGGGATTCTCCTGTCTCTGCCTTGCATATCACCACAGGAGTGCTGGGATTACCGGCATGTGCCTCTGGTGCCTCTGGCATCTTGTCTCAGGGGGTGGGGAAGTGGGGGGTGGGGGTGGTGTCACCCCACTCTTTACAGCCTCTGGTGCATTAGGCTGAATGGGGACACCCAGGTTACCTGCAAATCTCTCAGGGTGAGTCCGCAAAGTGTCCATGAGCCGGGACAAGGTTCGAAGCTCAGTCCAAACCTGGCCAAGATGCTGGATCTCCGGTGTGTCCATGAAGAGCTCTTGAAAATCTCGATACACTCTTGCCAAGCTGTAGAAAGGAGAATGCCTTATAAATAAATAAATAGCTATCACTTTCATAACAATACGGTTAACAGCCTTGTGCTATCTTTAAATTGCGTGCTTGACTTAGCATGGCCCCAATTTGATGGATATTTATAATTTTAACACTGACAGATGATGAGTGATTTGCTCAATATTGAGTTGCTGGAGAGCAAGACGACCTTAAACCCTGTGTTCTCTGAGTCTATTGTTCTGAGGATGTTGGAAGATATTACCAGTGAGTCTTCCCAGCCTTCACCCAGTTCTCTTCACCACCCACCCTTAGGGATGGGACTTGGTGCCATGCTTCATCCACAAAGTCCACCCTGTGCATATCCATCAAGGCTGACTGGACAGGGAGAGTGAAGATGGGCAACTGGACGTTCAGTTTTGTGGGTTAAAAACCACTCTGTGGGAGCCACATCCCAAGATTCTTCCTCTCGAGGTCACTAACGACAGTTTAAGTGGAGGATTTGGAGTTCATTACTTTCTTCTAAGAAGTAAACTTCACATTGTAAATCTGACTTCTTGTTTCCCTGTGCTGCTCCTTGTCATTTCTCCCAGGCCTCGTCTAAAGAAGCCTTTGGAGGAGACAGAGATGGCTATGAGCAGCCTGTGGCGGAGCGTGAAGGAAGTCAGTTTTTCTTACATAGTACTTCCGCCTTCCAGAGGATGGGTGACCAGAGGAGGGGACACATCACAGCCTGGGCTGCTATTAGATTCTAGGTCACGTCTTGGGCACAAAGATGAAGCAATCGTGTCCATGTGGTTTAAGTTGGAAGGTTTTGCCCCAGGTGCCCTGCCATTAATAGGCTATTAGGTAGGAAGTTGCCCCTCCCCCACACCTTCAGAGCCCCTCCTCTGCAGGTGGGAGCACATACTTCCGCATAGGGGGAGAATGGGAGGGGGTGCAAGTTCCTTTCCTGTAGGTAGGGAATCTCAGCACTTACATGGAGTTGTTATAGTTTGACACAATTCCAGGAGATTCTCCTGGGGTGGGGTTTTGAAAACAAGGGTTGTTCAGATTGCAGAAAATCCCCTGGAGCCATGGTAACATTCCTGCTGAAGGCATCGCCTTGTTGGGAAAATGGCCTAAAGACAGAAAGTGAAGACGAGAAGGAATTAGTCACAGAGGTCAAATAGGAAAGCATCTGGTACTCGGCTCCTCCGCTTGTTTATGAAGCAGGAGCATCTAATATACGCTCGGGCTTGTGCGGTGTACTGGAGCTCCATGGTAGATAAGGAGACAGATGAATGTTCTAGAGCAGCAGCTCTCAACCTGTAGGATGTGACCCCTTTGGTGTTGATCAACCCTTTCACAGGGGTCACCTAAGACCATAGGAAAACACAGATATTTACATTACAATTCATAACAGTAGCAAAGTTACACTTATGAAGTAGCCATGAAATGATTGTATGGTTGGGGGATCACCACAACATGAGGAACTGTATTAAAGGGTCGTAGCGTCAGGAAGGTTGGAAACCCCTGTCCGAGGGGCTTAGGTGGACATGTGGAGGGGAACTGAGGCTGGAAAATAAGTTTCTGGAGGAGGGCAAGGAGGCGGTGAGTTGGCTCAGGGAGGGTCAGAGGCTGCTGGTGATGACAGGGGACAGGCCTGCTGAGAGTTCTTTCCATGGCAGGCGTGGAGGCTGTGTACTCCTGGGAGTGACAAAAAGAAGCAAGAGTTTGCTGGACAGGAGGTAGGCAGAGCAGTGGAGGTTAGAAACTCAAGGGCAGGGAATGTAGCGGCTTTCATAACTCTTGAGGCATCCATGTCACCTGCCTAGAAGGAGAATTCATCATCCTGGCCAGAAACCACCACAGGGGACCTTCCAAGAAGGCTGCTCTGCATACAAAGCAGGCTCTCACGAGGTTTGGAGATACCTTGAAGCTCCAGGAAATAATATTTATTGAAGTGTGATCTGTACTGTCCCTTCTCATTCCCCCCCCCCTTTCCCGGCACCATGTAAAACAAATCCCCTAAATCAGTCATGATAAAAAATAAGTTGGGTGGTGGTGGTGCACACCTTTAATCCTAGCACTTGGGAGGCAGAGGCAGGCAGATCTCTGTGAATTTGAGAGCAGCCTGGTCTCCAGAGTGAATTCTAGGATAGCCAGGGCTACATAGAAAAACCCTATCTTGAAAAAAAAAAAAAAAGACCTAATATAGCTAAGTTTAGAATACAACAAAACAATAAAAAATTATACACACACAATAAATATATAAAATACATACAAAACAATAAAAAAGTATACATATGAAATATATACTCAGGGATATGTTTGATTCCCAGAACTGCAGAATGAAAGAAATTAATAAGCAAACAGTTCATTCTTTCAACACACCACTACAACCAAGATTGCACACATTTTAAGACACTAGAACTTGTGCAGCTTTGATGAACCTGGTTTACATATCAAAGCCTCTGAAATGTTAACAGAGGTGATACCCCCATTCCAAGCCAAGAGCTTCCTAAAGGGAAAGACAGCCAATTCTGTGGCCATACTCACACTGATGTTGACTGTAGAGTGGGTTGGCATTCCTCAGCCAGATTAACACCAAAAACAAAGACAAAGGCCACACGAGTTCCACCACAAAGCGAATCTGGAAAAAGAGAATAAAAAGAGAAAGATCAAGGGTGCTGAGAGATTTGGGGAGATACAGCCAGAGGAGAGAGGCCTTCCTCTGTACACTGTCAGAGCACCAGGACTGGGCTGTGCTACAATCACACCCCATCTAACACTTTGGGCAACAGTGGATCACATACCCCACAGCGGCCCCATAAGTCGATGATGGAGCCAAAACACCCCTGTTATTGTCTTAACATTGTAGCGTCTGTGCTGATGTCTCATCACCTAAAACTATAGCACGTACAATTACATATAGCAAAGCTACTCGATAATGACAATGTGACTGCTACAGGTGTGTATATTTACTGTGCTTAAATCATTAATTGAGAGAAAAGTCTATTCATAAAAAACAAACTAACAAAAAGCCTGTAAGTTTGAAGCGAAGTGTGATGGCACGTGTCTATAATGGCAGCACTTGGGAGGCTGAAGAGGGAGTTCAAGGCCAGCCCTGATGACATGGTAACTTTGAGACCACCCTGTCTCAGAAACAGCAACTCATTCTAAGAAGTTGACTGTGGTAAAACCAGCAGCAGCCCCATGCATCCTGTGTTTATGTCTCCTGCTGCATCATTTATCTTCGCCTTGACTTAATCTTGTGTTTATGATGGCTCTAGGAGCAATAGACTACACTATGCATAAATATGCATAAATACCGTAGAGCTGTGTTGCATGGGTGTGTAGTGGGCTCTGCTGGGTAGGTCTTTGTCAGTACACTTTACAAGGTGCAAAAGGTGATGAAATGACCTAATAAGGCACTTCCCAGAATCTGTCCCATTGTTAAGAGTAACCTGACTATTTACCTGAAGAACTTCCTTCTTTCGACCTTACTCCTCCACCACCTCCTGCCTGATTACGTCAGCCAGACTCTGTGTCCCTCTGCATTCTATCTGCATCTGTTCCTGAAACTGCCTCCACACGAGGCTGAGACGAAAGATCTCAGGGCTTGAAGATGTGACTGTGTACATGGATGCAGATTTTTTTTTCCTTTTGGGTTTTTGAGGCAGAGTTTCTCTGTGAACCCCCAGCTGTCCTGGAACTTATTCTGTAGACCAGGCTGGCCTCAAACTCAGAGACCTGCCTGTATCTGCCTCCTAAATGCTTGGATTAAAGGCATGTACCACCACCAACTGGCTATGGATGAAGATTCTAATAAGCTCCTGGGTAATGCTGGTGCCTCAGACAGTAAAGATCTCATAATCTCTCATTCTGTGAATGAGCAAAGAGACCTACAGAGGACAGGTGACTTGTACAGTGTCACAACAAGAAGCAAAATCCAGCCTCCTGCCTGCCGGGCCATCGCTCTTCCCACACCGTCCCATGGCTTTGCCACCTTCTGGTGCATGGTAGACCTTGCCTGAAGGTGGTCATTGAATTAATGAATGAACTAGGGAGTAAATGACTCTGAAATACTGTGCCCCAAAGCAAAGTCAACAGAAATCCAGTTAGTCAGCATTTTTTCCTTCAACAAGATCTGTGGTTTGAGGGAGGCAGACATGCTACCATGGCTCCTCCTCCTTTCCCCCAACCAGAAGAGGCAGCCGATCTCAACCTATCCCAGAGAGCTGGTATATCGATAGAGGCTTGCTTTAGAGTTAGAGTTCTCCTGACTCCAAAAGAGGAGGCACCTGACGGCGGCGGTCCTCACATCCCAAGGCTGCACACAGTGGGAGGACTGAGACGTGGACTTATGGAGGAGAAGAGGGAGTGGGGAATGTGAATCAGGGAATTAGACAAGAAGGAGACACCCTAGCAGGCCGATGCTCCATAAATGTTTGTTCCCTGCCTGCTGGTAAGGAAAGACCACATGCGGCTTAAAATAAAAACAAAACAAACAAAAAACCCCAGAAGTTTGGTGGCAACCCAGTTCTGACATATCTGAAAACTGGTGGTAGAAATAGATCACATGAAGCTGGGCGGTGGTGACGCACTCCTTTAACTGTACACAGCGGGAGGCAGAGGCAGGCAGATCTCAGGGAGTTCGAGGCCAGCCTGGCCTACAAATCAAGTTCCAGGACAGCCAGGACTGTTACACAGAGAAACCCTGTCTTGAAAAAAACAAACAAACAAAAACAAAACAAAAAAAAGAAAGAAAGAAAAGAAAATAGATCACATGTTAAAAGAAAGCAAAAATGTTTACAGGTACATGGTAACTCTTTAAAAAGGCTGTACTCAGCACATAACCAGAGAGGAAATGTTAGAGAAAACATACCAATACAGCAAGAAGACAGAACAGTAGGGTTCCCTTAATGTGTTCGGTTTTCATGGCTTTCCTATCTACCTCTTTTCCTACAAAGTGACAAAACACCAATATTGGGCAATTCCCACCTGGTGTTTAAGGAGACTGCTCCCAGGAACACTTGCTGGCAGTTAGAATGGTTGGTAATTGCCCACAGGGCATGCAACATCCAGAGCCTCCCTGGCCTAATCCCCCCGACCCCCATCACTCTTCCTATCTCTCTCGGTCCTAGACCAACACTCGGGCCCATCTGCCTCCGCTGTGACTCCAGCGCCCCATACAAGGCAGGGTTCATAGAAGTCCCCATCACATTTTTGTGGAATGAGAAGTTTTAGTCAAGGGTCTTGGGTGCTTCTCTGGAAAGCTGGAGTTGACACAGGGACTCAGGCCATCAACAGTCAAAAGACTTAATACACTGCACCCCACAAAGGCATGTATACCAGCTTCTCTCTCACCTCTCTTCCAGATCGTCCTGTAAGGACGGTGGGGGAACGGGTTTGACAAGATGGCATTGTGACAGGTGCAAGGGATGAGACTGGAAGTCGCTCTCGGTGTCTTCACCAAGGAAAGGAGACAACCAGTCCAGAGGCTGTGCACTTGACTCCTGAGACAACTGCTCGTACTGTTGGCTCTCTACCAAAGAGATTACAGCCTTCTTGCCGTGTGTCAGCCAGTCAGTTGTCTGGGATGCTAAATGCCACTCTGGGAAGGGCAATGTGAGAATGTGAAGATTTGGGTTTGCTTAATTTCTGAGTCTCAGTTTTCTCATCTCTGAAATGGGGATGCTGTTCTGTCCTATAGTATAATGAGAATTAAGAAGAGACTACTCTGGGGCCGATTACCGGGGTTCACGACACTGGGAAACCCTCCTAACCTCTCTGTGCCACAGGGGCTCATCCGTAAAAGAGGAATGGTACCAAGTCCTGTCTCCCAGAGCCACTGTGATAATGACAGAAAGCTGAGCCTGGCCCAAGGACCACTTACTATTGTGTCTTAAAGTCATCACAAAGGCCAAAGGGCACAGTGGGAGATACCAGGTTATAGACAGATGATTAAATAAATACAATGAAAACCAACAGCAGCCTCATAGCCCCTCCCCCACACATTCATGTCTCCTCCCTTTATGGCAGTGGTTCTCAACCTGTGGGTTGTAACCCCTTTGGGGATCACATATCAGATATTCTGCAATCAGAGATTTACATTATGATTCATGTGTAGCAAAATTACAGTTCTGAAGTAGCAACGAAATAATTTTATGGTTGGAGGTCGCTACAACATGAGGAACTGTATTAAAGGGCTGAAGCATTAGGAAGGTTGAGAATACTGCTTTATAGTTCAGTTTGGAAGCATGGGTTCCCGAGAAACTGACCACACACTGTCCTCTCCTCCACACTTAAAGAAAAGCTTGGATGTGTAAGTTCATGGTCATGGGGAGAGGCCTATTTTGCCTTCCTGTCCTGAGGAAGAGGGTTCTAAACTCACGCTAGTACATCTCATCTGTCTAGGAAATGCTACTCACAAGTTTTGGGGTTTGATTTGTTTTTGTTGTGAAAGTGTTTTCTTGTTTGTAACAACTGTGCAGTGTCATGGTACTTGGACCTTTCCTTCGCTTATTTTTATTTTTTGCATGTGTGTGAGTGTGGTATGTGTGTGTGTTTGTATGTTCCTATGTGTGCAGGTGTGTGTTAGCATATTTCTGTGTATGAGTACGTGTGTGTGAGTGTGTGTGTGTGTGAGTGTGTGTGTGTGTGTGTGTATGTGTGTGTGTGTGTGTGTGTGTGTGTGTGTGTAAGGCCCAGGCTGACATTGGGTGTCTTCCTAGTGTTCTCCACTTTGTTGACTGAGGCCAAGGTTTCCACTTTCTGAACCCCGAGTCCCTTGTTTCAGGGAGTCTGACTGGGCCAGCTTGCTCCCAGGATCTCATGTCTCCACCTCGCTGGAGCTGTGAAGACAGGCTAAAATCACCAGTCCCCTGGGGTTTCAGGTGGGTCCTAGGGCCCAGAACTCTGATCCCTACACTTGCATGGCAAGTGCTTCAGCTAGCTGCTGAGCCAGCTCCAATTGTATTTGTGTTAATTTTTTAAGTTAGCATACAAAGTAATGGGATTACGTCATTCTCATTCACGTCATTATCCTTCCCTCTGATTTGTCCCGGTTCCGGTTCCGGACTACCCTGCAGCCTGCCTCTGCCCCATGGTTCCCTTCCTCTCTCCAAACAGTTCCCTTTTCGCTTGCTATTACCCTCTCTCTCCCTTTTCCCTTGAGGTCTTTTCCCCATTCTGTATTTGGGCATGGCTGGTCTGTGAAGTCGCCATGTTTGAAGTCCTCTATGAGGGGAAGCAAGGGAGAACCCTCCTCACTTCTTGAGACTGCGCTCCTCGTCATGTGTCTGAATTTGGGCTGCTGTTCTCTCCACATGACCCAGGCCCCTCCAACGAGCAGCCTCCCTCAGTAGCCCTTACCCAGCTGCAAGCTGGACTCATGGGCATCTCAAGTCATGTCCAGAGGGACATCAGAATCTCCCCCAACTTTTTTAGGTAATTCCAGTAGCCAGACAAGGCTGAGAACCCCCATCCCAGCATAGCTGGCCGTCTTTAAGAAGCATTGGGGAAGCTGATATTTTTCCTCTGCATGCAATCTGGATCAGCCGCCCTTACAGGCCATTCTCTGCACAGAGACCACCTGTCGTTCTTTCTCCACCTCGCCGAGGCAGGTGGGTCCTCCCAGCAGCCTCTTCCCCTCCCCCAGAATCAGTACCACCAGCCCAGAAGGGCATTGTGGCCCTC
>CABHPQ010172406.1:31933-55093 GCA_902168405.1 Peromyscus aztecus
TCAGAAGCACCACCACCCCCCATGGAATTTTTTTTTTTTTTTTTTTTACTATACTGGTATTTCCTTATTCTCGCTCCCCTCCCCCTCTTTACCAATCAGTCTGTGTGGGGGAGGAAGGGTTCCTGGGGAGGGCAGAGTCCTGCTTGTTGTTTTAAAACAGCCAGTTAGGTTTTTCTCCCTTCCCTCTCTGTTTTCAATTTAAAAGGGAGGGAGCCAGAGCTTGAGAGCAACAGCGCTGATCCTCCCTTCTGGGCTGAGAATCCAGACGGGACTCAACCCTGGCCCAGCGCCACCCACCGTCTGGCGCACTTGGAGCTGGTGCCCAGCCTCCTGGCACCCATGCTCTCTTCCCCCAATGCCGGGCCCAGCACTCATGGCCACAGGGATACCAGACACGAACCTCTAGAGTTTAGGAAGTGAACTCCTATTTTTATGAGTCCTCAGGCCTTCACCAAACATCCTGTCCTCCCCCGGAAGTGGGGACCTGGGGACACCAAGGCATTCTAGGATATGTAGCTAAGAGGCAAGAAAAAGCAGCATTAATATGCTTTACAACCCTCTCAACCTACAAGGGCAGATACGATCTTGGGCAGTGTCTTCCGGAGGCAGGCGTGTGAGGGTTAAGCTCCTAAGAAATGTCCTCTGAGCTCCTGGGCCCCTCCCCCAACCCCAGGCTTCTTTCTGCTCCACTACTGGAGTCTCCGTTCTGCTTAGGAATTGTGTGTGACAGCCTCCTCCTGCCTGACTCCAAATTCCATCAGGGCGACGGCTGTGCTCAGTTCTCCTTCATCCAGGTCAAACATACACTCAGGCTACATAGCCAATCTGAGTTTACGTCTACTGTCCTGGTGGGGGAGAAATTACCCAGTCACTCTCCCCGTGACATCTGTGCCTTGTCTGCTAGTCAGGGCAGTGGAGGTTAATGACCATGGCTGCTATCTCGAAGTCACACGCGGTTTAATCCCAGGTCTAGATCCAGCTCATCCTGACCCTTCTGAAGCTTCGGTCACCTCAGTGGTACCCACAGGAGTAACTGACGCCTCTGTCCTTGCACTGCTCTGAGGGGTAAATGGTGAAACGCATTTACTACAAATATGCCAGGTACTTCACAACATCAAACAAGCACTAACAGAAGATGGGAAATGAAGGGAGGGGAGCAGGCACCTGAAGACGCCTACCTGCATCTTGAGGGGATGAAAGAGAAGGGATGGGGAACCTTGGTATCTGTCTGTTCGCACTTGGGATCTGCTCACAATAGTAAACACCTAACTTGTCAAAGTCTGAGGAATGGCTGCGTTATGGGCTGCCATGCTGCACTTAATGCAGAGCTATCATTTTCTAGAGGTGGCCCTTTCCAGAAGATCCAAATGCCTTGAAAGGAGCCACAGACCCTTTCAAAGAGCTACTGGGGGATTAGGAAAATGCTCTCATCTTGCCCAGACATCCTGGATACATTGGCTATCCAGAGGCACAGGGGCAGGCTGTTTGCAGGCCATGAAGGCGATATCAATGCGCAGGCGGGGCCCGGGCTTAAGTGAGATAGGACTCACAGCATGAATGGCTCCATCCCCTGGGGAACACACAGTGAGGGAGAAAGTCCCCTTCCCCCAACAGGGATACGTTTGCCAATGCGAGGGGAAGGGATAGAGATGGTAAACCTTCCTGGGCCAATCCTGTCTCTGGAAAACCGAGTTGGCTTGCCACATCAATGGGAGCCTTGCTGGCCAGCAGTCATGGTGCTGGGGGGGTGGGGGGTGGGGGAGGGGCGCAGCGGGGGGGCGCAGCGGGGGCATATTGGATTTCCTTGGCAATCCATAGAGTATTTGCACCCTGAGAGCAGAGGCTGAATTGTCTCATTTATCATTGTGAACTTAGCCCCTGGCACACTGCCCGGTGACTATTATTTCTTGACTGAATGAATGAGTGAACCCGATGATGAAGTTAACAATGAGTGTTGCTCAGGTTTTGACGGCATTTTCATTCAGGAAGGGAAATTTCTGGAAGGGACGGAGCCTTTGGTTACTATCAGCACTTGGTCCCTTGGGGTCCCAAATAACCTCCAGGCTAATTTGAAATGAGCTCTGTCTCGATAAGGAAAAGCAGCGGCGGGACAATGGTGTCCCCAGGGTGAGCTTGGCCTCTCCCTCCCGCCACACCTAGGCCTTTGAAGCGGCTATGTGATGTCCCTTGCTTCTTCATATGTGAGTTAAAAAGCTATTGTACCTCAACCCTAAGGTCACCAGCCGGGGTTCCTTCCTCATGGGTCTGGGCCTGTGGAGCCTCAGAGACCCTGATTTCAGCTCCACAGACCTCTGGTCTCAGTTACATCTTAGCAATTCCTCCTCCTTCCCTAGACTTTCTCTCCTGAGTGTGGCGCCTCCTGCCTCCACATCCCTTCGGGTTTTCCTCTCCTCTCTCAGCTGCTAGCTTTGTGACTAGCTGACACACGTCCATGCTCATCTCTCTCTGACCAAATCTGCCTGAGGCACGCACACAGGTCTTCACACGCCCACCACCTGGTCCCATCTCTCCCCTAAGGTTCCTCCTGATACCCAGGAAGGCCCCGCTCGGCCCACAGAAACCCACCCCAAACCCTCCTCTTCTCTGCCATGTCCTCTTCATGAGGTCCAGCTTTCTTTCCTTTTAGTGAAGTGTTAAATGCACGTTTGTATGTGTGCACATGTGTGTGTCAGGGTGCAGGGGTGAGGAGGCCGGAGGTCAGCAAGGGGTGTTGTCCTCCGTTCTTGGCCCGATCATTTAATCTCAGCCCTCCTCACCTCTCACAGCAACCCCACCCCACCCAGGCTCCTGAAGTCATTCCACGTTTCTAGAACTCTGCAAGGCACTGGAACAGCCGCTCTTTCCTGCCTTCCTTTCTTCTTCCTCTTCCTTCTTCTCCTCTGTCTCTCTGTGTGTCTCTCTGTGTGTGTCTGTCTCTCTGTCTCTCTCTCTCTCTCTCTGTTTCTCTCTCTCAGCAGGATCTCATTTATCCCAGATTGGCTTTGAACTCACTCACTGTATAACCAAGGCTGACCTTGAATTTCTGACCCTTTTGCCAGGTATGTACCATCATGCCCAGTTTATGTGGCCCTGGGGAGCAAACCCGGGGCTTGGTGTATGCCCAGCAAGACCTCTACCAACTGGAGTACATTCTCAGTGCCATTTCTTTATGGATATGTATTTATTTCTTATCCCTTCACAGAAAAACCACAGAGGAGCTGTTTGCAGCGGCCCTGGAGGGGCTCCGATCATCCGCAGCGTTCACCTGCATTTCTCCTGGGATATTCAGCCTGCATTACATTATAGTACTCTGGGTTCTCAAAATATACTTCAGGTTTTCCCAGCTATCATAGAAACCAGTTCAGAGGGAACACACACCGTATGCCTTTAAATCCTTAGTCTAGCCCACTAAAGGGGTTTGGGAGAATCCGTGGTTAATAACAGGGTCGCACTCATGGAACCTCTAACAGCCGCTGGAAGGTGCAAGGTTATTTTTCTCCACCATAAAGACAGAAACAACATGCTCAGCGACACTGTGACGACCCACTCAGGGAATCGCGTCCCGACTCCTGCAATGCTCATGTGTGAAAGACATCCCACTCTCTAGCGTGAGGAAATTGTTCTTACTGAGCTGCCAAGCCAGTCAAAGGCTTCTTGCCTTCCTTTGGGTTAGTTTTTCAGGGTTTAGGATGCTTCCCCTGTGCAGTGAGAACTGGACCAGCAGATGTCAAACTGGGAGGGGGTTGGGGGTCGCAATGGATTCCTCTGCTGGGCGGAGGACAGGATATTTTTCATCCCGTCAAGGGCAAGAGAAGCATGTCCTCCTGTGGAGGGCACTTGTTCAGAGAGGCTCACAGAGCCGCTGAAGGTGGCCTCAGAGCTAAAGGGCAACCGGCTTTCGGCCCCTCCTCCGTTCTTCCTCACACCCCACCTCCACCCACCCCATGTTGTTACCTTTTGTCTCTTCCTCAGGGTCCAGTTCTTCCAAAGCAAAAGCTGTATCTGTCTGGGAAAGCCCATGCTGCTGACCACCCCGGGACCAGGGGATCACTGTGAGCCTGGGACACAAAGGCCACCGGAGCGCCTCCGGCTCAGGCTGTTGTGTCCTTCTGGTGATTAAAGGCCGCTTTTCCCCTTCAAGCATAATCCCTTCTAATTACCTGTAAGCCCTTTGTCAGGGAAAGGAGGCAGGCCATGGCTCCTTTTCAGAGGGAGAAAAGCCCCAACTAAAAACACAAGGGCCGAGCACTGAGGGTACAGAGATGGGACATTCAAAGGGAGGCCAGGAGCCTCAGGTACCCTCCTCCATCAGACATCAGAGGGGCTCCTGGCATTTCTGAGGAAGACGCCTTCACTCTCTCTGTTAAGTTTGGGACAATTCCATTTGCTCACCCAGAGGCTGGACATTTGCCTCCCAGTGACCTAACACAGGCCAGCATCCTGGATTTGATTGTTTCCCCCTTAATGAGTTGGAGCTAAAGCGACCCCTTCTTTTTCAGCCCTTTGTTTTGCAATATAATAACTTCAAGTCTGATCAGCCAGTCCTGGCTACCTGGAGTAATCAAACTCAGCAGGACAGGAGCAATGTCTGCCACGGGCTTGGACAAGGTACTTACCACCATTCCAGCTCAGCAGGGTGTTGCCAGACAGACTGACCACTGGGTGATGGAGCTGGGATTCCAAGGATACCCCAAACGTGTCTCTTTGGTACTTCCCCATGGAAGTTTTGCCTCTGATTCCTCAAATCTCAGGAATATGTTCTCTTTGAATAGTCCTAAACATTAAGTCCTCAAGGTCTTAATGTCTATGGAGAGGACCATGGAGTAGGGTGGATACTGACTTGGTGGCATTCATGGTCTGTTTGTAAACGTGGGACGAGAACTTGGACAGCCTAAGAATGTATGAGAACAGCCGCGGGGGTTGACTGGCTGTGCTTGGCAAAGCTTCCAATAACAGAGAGGGTTTCTGTTTTAGGTGTTTGAAAGGTTCCTTGGAGGCAGTGGCATTTAATATAGGGCTCTGACCAATACAATATATGTACATTTAGGACGTGGTGTAACTGTAAACTGCCTTTGCATATCTTGTTTTATCATCATTACAGTCTTGTAGCTGTCTGCTTTGTTATACAGAGAGGCAATCTGAAGCCTCATGAAATAAATACTTTGCTAGTTGTTACACATGATAATACTGGGTTATTGAACTAAGTAGCTTACTAAAACGCCATGGAAAGACAGGGAGGCAGGGATATCTTATCCTGTTGAGGAAACCACAAGTTATAAGGATGGCTCTAGTGGGATACGGATGGGAGATACTGGAAGAAGAGGTTATAAAAGGGAGACAGAGACCAGACTCAGAAACTCATGCTGATGACTGATTCCATCGAGATGAAATGAGCAACTATGAAGTGATCTCTGAGCGGCTCCCAAGTGCAGGGCACCCCTAAACAGAAGCAAGCTCTGGACAGAGTCATTAAACACTTCTTACACGGGCAAGTGTGTGGTTTTTATCATCCAGGAAAAGATAAAATACTCTACGCCAATGCCTACCAGAGACAGCTACGTGGGGCAGGCTGCCTGAGAGAAAGCAGGGAGTGTGACCAGAGTCACGTAAGGGGACGGGAGGGACCGGAGTGGCTGGAAGCAGGGACACAGCAGACGGGTGGCTGACTGGAAGTGAGTGGTGAGGAAGAGGAAGAGGTCAGCTAGAAGGATGGGGCTTGGAGCTGACTGGCTGGATAATGAGAGGGTGGCCCCCAGAGAGAGGAAGGGCATGGAGCGCCAACTAGGTGGGTAGAAGAGATTTGCATTTAATTCTGATTTTTTTTAAGTTGGCATCATGAGACAGTTCTAGGCTGGCCTGGAACTGGATATAGAACTGAGGATGACCTTGAACTCCTGATCCTCCTGCCTCCACCTCCCAAGTGCTGGGGTGTCAGGCCTGAGCTAGCCCACCTAGCTACATTTCGGTAAAGCTGAAGTCCCAGTGATGTGTGCTGCATTGAAATGTTCAGCCGGCAGTGAATACCTGGGTCTGGAGTCGTGGACCAACTTCTAGGATAGAGGGAGAGGCTTGAGACTCATCAGCACACAGATGATGACTAAGTCCGAGGCATGATTAATCAGTTGCCGATGGCAGATGCTTGGAGAGTATATGAGATTATGGTGGGTCAGGTTCAGCTGGGGAAGAAATGGGTTTTCTTCCAAATTACTCAAGATGGGAGAAGTTATAGCCATCAGATTATCAGCTATGTAAAATGTCTCCTATTAGAATTTAAATAGGCCACTTTGAACTGAATTAGAAAGTGTTTAATGGCAAGCACAGTTGATAACAATCAAGTAGCATTGTTTCCATGGTTTCTCTCTGACTGGAGCTCCTCGTGCCTGAACTAATGCTGGCGGAAATTGACTGTTCCTCCTTTTCATTGTGAGATATATGTAACAGAAAATCACCATTTTAGTTATCTCAAATTACATAGTTCAGGAGTATTAAGAATGTGCCCCTGAGGGCTGGAGAGATGGCTCAGCGGTTAAGAGCACTGGCTGTTCTTCCTGAGGTCCTGAGTTCAATTCCCAGCAACCACATGGTGGCTCACAACCTTCCTTAATGAGATCTATTACCCCCTTCTGGTTTGCAGGCATCTTGCAGACAGAACACTGTATACATAATAAATAAATATTTAAAAAAAAAGAATGTGCCCCTGTTCAGCCATCACTACCACCCATCTCCATAAACTGTTTCTTACTTTACAGTATTAAAACCCTGCATCCATTAACTAATAACTTCTCATTCCCTACTTCCTCCAGACCATGGAGACTACCATTCCCCTTTCTGTCAGTTCAATGGGATCATGTGATATCTGTCTCTCTTATATCTGGCTGATTGTGTTAAGGGTTATCCATGTTGTAATATGTTGTCTTAATCACTTCAGGCTTCTCTGACAAAATACTATAAGCTGGGTATCAGATAAACAATGGCTCTTTTCTCACAGTTCCTAGGACTGTGTCAGACTAAGAACATGAGACCGACAGACGTGATGTCTGGTGAGGCCCCACTTCTGGTTCCTAGACGGTGCCTTCTGGATGTGTGCCCACAGGAGGGAAGAAGTAGGGGGCTTTCTTCAGCCTTTCATAAGCTCACTGGTCCCACTCACCAGGTCCCTATTCTCAAGACTAATCCTTTCCAAAGGCTCAGACTAGTGCTATCATATTAGGGGTTAGGATTTCAATTTGTGCATTTTCAAAGGCCACATACATTCAAGCCACAGGACATGAGTCCACATTTCTTTCCTTAAAGCCAAGTGCTATTTGATTGCATGTATATATCATTTTATTTACCCTTCCACATTTTGACTATTAGGGAGGAATGGCACTATTACACATTACAGTATATAGCACAGGCTGGCACAGGCCCTGGGGCTGTGTTCCCAGAACAACACAGCTGATATCAAAGGGAATTTAAGGGATGCCACCACCGCCCAGCTAATTTAAAGATTCTTGATTAATATAACCATGGAGGATATACATATCTTCCATACAGATTACACACACACTCACACACACACACACACACACACACACACACACACACATACAAGGGTGCACACCGTTAGATTGTATTCCTGGGTAGGTCCATGATCATGGTATTAATTTAAGGGGGAAATTATATTGAGTTGTATAAAGTATCAAGGAGAAGAACCTTGGTGTCTGATGTGTATATCTTTTAAGAACACAAGGAAATCCATGGGTACCACATTCCAGTTATGAGCAAGTTCTAGGTGCTATTTATTACACAGGCCAGTGACCACAAATAGCAATGATGAACTATATATTTCAAAAAGCCAGAAAAGATTTTGAATATTTTCAGCATCAAGAACTGGTAAAGGTGGACTGGGAGTGTTATCTAATTTGGGGAGTGACTGCCTGGTATTCACAGGGGCCTGGGTTTGACCCTCAGCACTGAAGAAAGCCAAATGTGTTAGAGCATTACTATAATCCCAGCAATGGAGAGGTAGAGGCAGGAATATCAGAAGTTCAAGTTATCTATAGCCATCTAGTGAGTTCGAGGCCAGTCTAGGTTACATAAAATGCTGTCTCGGAGGAGGAGAAGGATGAGGAAGAGGAGGGGGAGGAGGACAGGGAGGAGAAGTAATGGTGTAAGAAATGATAAATGTTTGAGGAAACAGGTATGTAGATGTTTAACGTGGTTTAAATATTACCTGGTATGTACATATATAGAAAGATAGCATGGTTCTTCATGTATATGTTCAATGTTTATGTTCTCATATTACATTTGGAAAAATGGAAAGATAAATTAATTTTAAATTTTTAAAAAGGAAGCAGAACTCCCAAACAGCCAACACTTTCAATTCCTGCACATACCATGAGAAGGCTGGCAAAACTAGTTAAGCCAATCGACAGGACAGGAATAGATGTGTGGCAGGCTTCCAGCCCTCATCAGCCACCATACATCATGATCCAGGCCTGGAGCAGTTTCACAGGTCATCAAAACATAAAAAGCACATTGGTTGAGGTCTGGTGAGACCACTAAGTGGGAAAGAGCACTTGCCATGCCTGTCTGCTGACCCGTGTCTAATTCCTGATTCCAACATTGTCCCCTGACCTCCACACATGCACTCATTATACACACATCCTGCTAAGAAGAAATCTTAAAAATCTTCTAAATCATACCAAGTGACTCTTTCAACACTTTGGCGGCTGATGAATAAGCAAGGGCAATATTTGTTTCCAACTTTGAATTCTGTTTAAGATGCACTTATCAGTCCCTGAGTGCTACCAGAACTCCTTGCAAGAGCCTCAGAGTGAAAGTATAAACACACTTTGACTTTGTGTTTAGAAGTGGGAGCAATATCCCCTAATTTATCACCAGAGAGAAGTGATGAGTGCTCCAGAACCATGTGGTATAGCGTAGAGGATTTTTTCCCAAAAACATAATCTCTGAAAGTCCCATAAGAAAGAGTATCTTAAAATTGGTGACAAGCCAGTTATTACCATCACTAAAGGATATCCAAACATATTAATTTCTATTTTTAGTGTTCTATTTCATTTGAATATGAAGTATTTACACGTGACAACATTTTAATAAAAGCATTAAGATTAAAAAAGAAAGAAAGAACGTCTTTGGAGAAGAAAAAAAATAAACATCTTGAAAATGTGGTATTGCCCTGTTTCCTCAGGACAGCACAACATGCATCACTATGGTTTTCTAACTACATTATTACATTTAAACATATAATTTTTCCTAGAACAATTATACTACATTAAAGTAATTGCTGTATTTTCAAGTACAGAAAGGGCAGGGCCCCTAAATAGTTCTGGAGGGATGTCATACAAACACAATTCCAGAACTCAGTACTAACCTACATCCATGTAGCTGTTTCATTGTTTAACCAATCTTGTGTGTCCTCTTATCCAACATGGTCTTTTTGTGTGTATGTGTTGTGTATAGTGTATGCATGTGTTCATGTATGTGTCATGTGTGTGAGAATGGACATGTGTTCATATCCTTGGAGGCCACCAGGTGTGCTCCTCAATTGCTCTCCACCTTGCTTTTTGGAGACAGGGTCTCTCGCTGACTTGGATCGCACTGATTTGGCTATGACTTTTTTTTTTTTTTTTTTTTTGGTTTTTCGAGACAGGGTTTCTCTGTGTAGCTTTGCGCCTTTCCTGGAGCTCACTTGGTAGCCCAGGCTGGCCTCGAACTCACAGAGATCCGCCTGCCTCTGCCTCCCGAGTGCTGGGATTAAAGGCATGCGCCACCAACGCCGGGCTGGCTATGACGTTTTTAATGAGCCCTGCAGCTCATTGCAGACTGCTTTGATTTGGCCCATCGTTGAAACAAGAATAGCAGGTCCATTTCCTACTTTGTCTCACTAAGACATTTACAGGGCCTTTGAGAAGGTCCAGGCACTATGACTAATTGTTATGGAACAGAAAGGAATGATCAGGGTTTGCCTTGCAAGCATGAGAACCTATTGAATCCCCAGAACCCACTTGAAAAACATCAAACGTGTTGGCATGAGGTCGTTATCCCAGCACTGGGGAGGAGACAGACAGACCCTGGTGTTTGTTGGCCAACCTATCCTACTTGGTGAGTTTCAGGCCCATAGAAACGATGTCTCAAAACCCAACATGGACAGTGCCCGAGATATGACCTGAGCTTTTCTTTGACTTCCATCAGCAAACACACACATGTGAACCTACTCTCACACACACTCACACACACACATATGAACCTACTCACATACACACATGTGAACCTACTCTCACACACACACATGTGAACCTACTCACACTCACACACATGTGAACCTACTCACACGTGAACCTACTCACACACACACACAAATTAGTGATAAATTTATGTAATTTAAGGCCTCTAGTCACTGTACAAAATCATTGATCCTATCAGCAGAAAAACAAGATATTTACTAACTAAATCACTCTTACAAGAATCTTGTGCATCAGCCGGCACTAATTTAGTCTTGCCTGAAAAGATTCCAGACTTCCAGATTTTTGTTATTGTTGAGTTAAATGCAGATATAAAAATTTAGCTTATAAACCTGATGTGGTGGTAGCACACATCTTTAACCCAGCACTCGGGAGGCAGAGGCAGGCGGATCTCTGTGAGTTTGAGGCCAGCCTGGTCTACAGAGTGAGTTCCAGGACAGCCAGGGCAGTTACACAGAGAAACCCTGTCTCAAAAAACCAAAAAAAAAAAGAAAGAAAAAAATTAACTTATAAAAATTGTGTTTGAAAAAATATGTACCTGAACATTCCATGAGTTTCTTTCTTATCAGGAGAGAAGAAACATTTACTATTTCTATATCCAAACAGTCTTTGACCAGTTCATCCTTTAAATTCCCAGACTCCTCTGGGCAAGTCCACAGGGGCGTTGGAAGGAGCAGCTTTTTAAAAATCAGGCACTCATTTCTTCACAACATCCTTTTAAAAAACATCACTGAAGAATGGATAAGCGAATTAACTAGCCCATTCTATTTTTGTTATTGGTGTGTGTGTGTGTGTGTGTGTGTGTGTGTGTGTGTGTGTGTGTGTGTTTGAGCGCGCACGCGCACACGCCTCACATGCCACCACAGCATGTGTGTGGCTGAGAGAGAATAATCCATGAGTCAGTTTTCTCCTTCCACCACCTAAGTCCCAGAGATCAAACCCAGGTCATCAGTCCTGGCAGCAGCCTCCTTCCCTGCCAAACCATCTTGCCTGCCCTTAGCTCATTATATTCTTCCCATCAACTCTCTTTAGCAATGAGAACAAGCTATAACTTAAGAAATGTGGACGCTTCCCCCCCACACAGTGCTAAGCCCACAAAGCATGAAACGCAAGCCTTCACAGCTCAGATTCACAGAAAGTTTAAGCACAGGCAGCAAACACCTGCGATGCTCCAAGGAAGCATGGGGGTGATTCTTAGAGAGGACCCTGACTGGAAAGGGTACCTGGTGTGTTCCTAGGAGTGCTAGACACAGTCTGCCATCTGTCCTGGGTACCTGTCACCTGGGCATGCTCAGCTTGTGACTTTAACTTGAGCACTCAGATGCCTGTATGTCATGTTTCAACAATCTGTTTAAATCCAGCAAAGGCGGCTGAGCACAGGGAGTGACGGACGGTGAGAAGTCTGAAAAGAGGAATTCGTTGGACCCCACGGAAAGAGAAACGTGTCAAGGGGGAGGAGGCAGTCCACGATGCCAGGTGACTCAAAAAAAGTTAAGCAGGATAAAGGCTGAAAACTGCCCACTGGGTCTGACAGTTGACCATGAAGAGAAGTTTTAACAGGAGGGCACAAAGCAGGCAGCAGAGATCACAGGATGGGACAGGGGACCCGACGCAGTGGCTGCTCTTTCTTTCATAAAATTGGGTTGAGAAGGGGAAGAGTGGGGGACATCGTAGTTGGGGGGGGCCTCGGGTCAGCGAGGTCTTCACTTCCTTTAGGAGAGGAGAAACTGGTCTCTCTAATACATGGGAAAGCCAGCTGAAGGAGATGCTGAACGTTACTGTTATTGCCGATACTGCTGTAACTGCAATCACTGCCCGGTGATTGATGGGGTCCCGAGGAAGGCAGCAGGGAGGAATTAGCCTTGGGCAGGGGAAGGGTACCTTACATTCCAGGGGCACTGTGGGAAAGAAGGCCATCTGGGCTCAGGTGCAGCTTCAGGGAGGAAGCAGGGCGGGACCCCACAAAGCTCGCTCTGCAGCCCTTGTCTTCGTTGTGAAGTAAACAGAGGGCACCGAGTGAGATCCGTGGAAAGCCTGTGTGAGTTATAAATTGGTCACAAGAGCGAGAAATCAGCTCATCGTTCTTTTGACTTCTTTGGTTTTTGTCTCAGCCACAGTGTTTGTTCAGACATCTCCGATGAAGAGCCATTTATCCACAGTGTGAAAAACCCAAGGGGCAGATTCTCCAGCCTCCCGCTCTCCTTCCCCTCCACTACATCATGCCATTTGTTGGCAAATTACAGAGAAAGGTTGTAGCTATCTAGTTCACCGTGGTCATCTAACCCAATAATGAGAACCAACTGCGGTCTTTTCCCATTTGCCGTTCTTTCTGGTCTGGGGTTGCTGCACCCTTTGCAAAGACCTGCTGACCGTCATCGGGAAGTGAGGCCTAGCTGGAGGCCAGACTGTGACCTGTGCTGCCTGTCCCGGCCCCAGACAGGCTCCCTGAGCGAGTTGGTCATTTCCATCCAGACCCAGTTATTTCTCTGGAGTTGGTTCAACTTTTGTGTCACTCAGAACAGGTTGTGTGGGGGCCTCTCCTGTCACCCCAGCTCTAACAGGTCAGACTAACCTGAGAAAATGATACAGACCTCGCAACTTTGAAAAAGTCTTCCTGGATTTCTGAAGGTGGAAAGGTAGACAAGATGCATTTCCCAGTACGAAGAACTCTCTTTGGCAGAGTAAAGCTAAACTAAGGTGTTATCACAGAAGAGGAGGCGGCTTGATATCCCCAGTGGATTTTATTTGTTCATTCCAAAAGTATTTAGAGTTTTGCTGGCTTGACATTCAGAAAAGACATGGAGCCTGGAGGTCTTACATTTTCTGGGTATTACAAACATGACGTAAAAATTACCAGATAAGCATTGTAAGAGCATGTGGAGGAGAGGTTCACTGCAGAGCATCAGTCTGGGCTGTTATCACTCATCGTGGAGGCCTGAGCCACTCACTGAGCACCGCCTGGACTTCTAGGGTCAGACCTGATGCTCTGAACTGTGTGTGTGTGTGTGTGTGTGTGTGTGTGTGTGTGTGTGCTAAACTCTGTTGTTGTGGATCAAGGATCATACATTCTAAAGCTAGCAACACCACCCACGGACACTGAAAGCCATTCTAGTGTCAAGTCATTTTTGAGAATTAGAGCTCCAGACTAGTTCAGAACAATTTCTTTTTAACGATCCATTTAATATGAATGAGATAAATAATCTTAGGAGTGTGATTCCTCACAGGCAAAGGCAGCCTCTGCTCCGGGGAATTTATGTTTAGGAGGTTGGAGAGTGACATCTCCAAAGACTCTGGACTTTGCAGATACCAAACACGATTCTTCCACAGTCTCACAACAAAGCCAGGGACCAGAAGAAGCACTAGCCCCGGCTTCCCCAGTCATGACAAACAGCCACCACAAGTGCTGTCTGTTTTTTCAGAAACCGTTTGACCTTGAGCTTGGCGATGACAGAAGGAAAATGGAAAGTACCGGGGCAGCATTTTGTGAGGCGGTGCGAGCGAGCGGCGTGGGAAACTATGTCTGTGGTTCCTGCCTGCTCAGCCTGACAAAGAAAGCGTGTGATCTGTTGTCAGGCTCCTTCCATGCAATGTGTCTCCTCCTAGAGAGAACTTGATTTCTGTGAGCCTTCCCTCCCTCCCACCCTAGTGACTCACACCAGCCCTGATGAATCTGTCACTTTCTCGAATATTCCTTGAGGCCAGGAAGCAGAAGAGAGAAGAGATTTAGCAGCTGAGCTACAAAGTTGTGTATCGGCTTTAGTCCCCACCATGGACTCATTTCCAGCTCTGCACCAGTGAGATTGTCACGTGGTCATTTTAGCAAACACAAAAACAAACAGGGAAACGTCAATATGAGGCTCAGGTAGACCCCTGTCCCAGTCATTATCCCAGGAGCCTCCATGAATAGTAGGTAAGAAGCTTCTGCGTCTATGGATGAACAAAATTATAGTCTCTATTCCTTTGTTAACTTACATTAAAAGTGCTACTCTTTGGGGCTGGAGAGATGGCTCAGAGTTTGAGAAAGCTTACTGCTTGTGCAGAGGACCTAGGTTCCATTCCCAGCATTCCCATGGTGGCTCACAAATGCCTGTAATTCAAGTTCCAGGGGATATGACCCTTGCTGCTGACTTCCTTGGGTCCCTGCATGCATGTGGTCCAGATACACACACTCAGGCATGCACACAGGAAGAATATATATATTCTTGGTGAACCAATGAGTTTTATGGGGATCACTTACAGGAGTATGGGTGAGGGGTAACTTACAGGAGCAGAAATGACTCACGGACAGGTGCATCACCAAAGCCCACCCCAGTGTGGGTGATAGCTCCTGAAAGCTGGAGACCTGGAGCTCACTGTACAGCCTGGTATGAGAGTGTCTCCTTCAGATGACTTAGTTGAACTGAGCCTCTTCCGGACATCAACAATTGACATGAATAGCAATCTGTAGTTTTCAAGCGCTATTCTTGGGGACTAGGGTTTAGCTCAGTTGATAGAATGCTTGCTTAGTAGACTTAATGCCCAGCACCACATAGACTGGGTGTGGTGGTACACAGCTGCAATCCCAGCACTTAGAAGGTGAAGGTGAGAGGATCAAAAGTTCAAGGTCATCCTTAGGTACATAGTAAGTTCCAGGCTAGCCTAGTATAGATAAGAGAGCCTGTCTTTAAAACAAAAAACTATTCTTCCTCTTTTTTTTTTTTTTTTAAAGTATTTGGTGAATGATCCAATTTTTTTTTGTTTGTTTTTTGTTTTTTTGTTTTTTTTTGTTTTGTTTTTTTCAAGACAGGATTTCTCTGTGTAGCTTTGCACCTTTCCTGGAAATCGCTCTGTAGACCAGGCTGGCCTCAAACTCACAGAGATCTGCCTGCCTCTGCCTCCCGAGTGCTGGGATTAAAGGCATGCGCCACCACTGCCCTCTTCCTCTTCTTTCCCTCCTCTTCTTCCTCTTCTTCCTCCTCTTCTCACCAGCCCTGATGAATCTGTCACTTTCTCAAATATTCCTTGAGGCCAGGAAGCAGGAGAGGTTTAGAAGTTGAGATACAAGTTGTGTATCGGCCTTAGTCCCCTACCATGGACTCATTTCTCCCTCCTTCTCCTCCTCCTCCTCCTCCTCCTTCTTAAGGTTTTTCAAGATAGGGTCTCTGGCTGTCCTGGAACTTGCTCTATAGACCAGGCTGGCCTCGAACTCAGAGACCTCCTGCCTCTGCTTTCTGAGTGCTGGGATTAAAGGCCTGTGCCACCACTACCCAGCTGAAAAATGTTATTCTTGATGCTCCTGGTTGTGTCTATTGAAACGAGGAGGGAGAAGGTCTCCGGTAAGCCAGAAGCGCCTCAAGGAAGTTCGAGTAGGGTCTTCTCCTAATAGATGCTTATTTTTTTTTTCTCTGCAGTGCTGCTGAAGTTGTAAAATATATCTGGAGAAAGACTGGACAGTTCCCCGGAGTGAAAGGCTACGTAGCTGTAGCTCTTGGCTGTAGTCAGAACAGGCCCCAGCAGCTTCCCAAGGATGTCCTGAGAGGCCGGAAGTGAAGGCTCTGTCATGGGGGATCAAGAACCCGAGCTGTAAAACCAACAGCTACAATAACAACAGCAAACCTCTGCTCCGCAGTCAAGGAGCCACTAGTGAAGGGCAAAGGGGACCTGCACGAAAGGTTACAACAGCAAGGGCTATCACAGACAGTCCTCGGAGCGCTTGGCCATTTCCTCTGAAGGACCAGAGGTCGGGGACTTTAAAGGCGAATTTTGACTTTTCAAAGTGAAACTGGGGCCCCGTGTGAACAGTGTAGCATGGTAAGCTACTCTCGGTGATGCAGATCGGAACACATGTTCAAAATCAAAGACCCTTTGGTCCAAGCTGCTTCCTCTGTAGGTTGATTGGTTGGTTCGTTCAGCGAAAGTAAGGGGTGGAGTGCAGGGTGAACCTGGGGGAGATACCAGTGGGCCTCAGGCCTCTACTGCTGTATAGAAGAGTAAAGAGGGGCCTGGAGAGGTGGCTCAGAGGTTAAGAGCACCGACTGCTCTTCCTGAGGTCCTAAGTTCAATTCCCAGCACCCACGTGGTGGCTCACAACCATCTGCAATGAGATCTGGCACCCTCTTCTGTGTACATAAAAGATAAATAAATTAAAAAAAAAAAGAGTAAAGGGATGAAAGAGCAGCCAGAAGCAGCTTTGTGGATCCTGGGAGTCTCCAGTGTGCCCTGTCCAAGCTTCCCGGCGTCATTCCTCCACCGTGGCTCCATCTGCCGTATCTGTGGAGATCTGACTTTACTGTATTTCATTTGAAGTTGGTTCACTTGTTTTCATAAAGGTCTTTCTATGTAGTCCTTGCAGGTTTTAAACTCAATGTACACTTAAGCTGGCCTCGGACTTGCAGCGACCCTTCAACCCCATCTACTCAGATTCTGGGATTACAGGTGTGTGCCGCCATGCCTAACTCAAGCTGACTCATCCCAGACTACAATCTGGGAAATGATGGTTCTGTGGGTCTGCTTGCCCCCTAGAATTCATTAGAGCCCTTGAACAGTTGAAATGCAGTCCCCACCTCCACCCCAAGATGGGTTCTATGTGTAGCACTGGCTGTCCTGTCTGTAGCCCAGGCTGGCCTTGAACTCAGAGCTCCACCTGCCTCTGCCTCCCAAGTGCTGGGATTAAAGACATAGGTCACCATGCCCAGGTTGTGAAATGTATTTTTTCATGCACTCTTATCTCGTTTTCTAACAGGAGGCACACCATACTGTAGAAGATACTTCTTTAGGTGATACTGAAAAAGTGTGGCACTAAGGGCCTGTACTATGGATGCCTTTACTACCTAATGTCTTAAAATCAATGAGATGTGATTGGGTTTTTAAAATGCAGGTCCATATTTACACATAGGAAAATATACCCATGTGTCTTAGTGTTGTTGGTTACTTTTGCTCTTTTGGGCGGCCCGCCACCCAGCTCCCAAATAAATCACACATTCTTATTCTTAATTATATTCTTATTCTTAATTATAAATGCCCGGCCATAGCTTGGCTTGTTTCTTGCCAGTTTTCCTTAACTTAAATTAACCCATCTGTCTTTTGCCTCTGGGCTTTTATGTTTTCTTACTTCTATAATTTTTTTTTTTGAGACAGGGTTTCTCTGTGTAACTTTGGAGCCTGTCCTGGAACTCGCTTTGTAGACCAGGCTGGCCTCAAACTCACAGAGATCCACCTGGCTCTCCCTCCCGAGTGCTGGGATTAAAGGCGTGGGCCATCACTGCCCAGCTACTTCTGTAAATCTCACTCCGTGGCTTGCTGTGTAGCTGGGTGGCTGGCCCCTGATGTCCTCTTCTCCTTGTCTGGCTACTACTTTTCTCCTCCCAGATTTCTCCTTCTATCTAGGTTCCCTGCCTGCCAGCCCCGCCTGTCCTTTCTCCTGCCTTGCCATTGGCTGTCCAGCTCTTTATTAAATCATCAGGTGTTTTAGACAGGCGCAGTAACACAGCTTCACAGAGTTAAACAAATGCAACATAAACAAAAGAAATACACCTTAAAACTATATTCTACAACATCTTAGTTTGGGTTTCTATTGCTGTGAAGGGACACCACCACCACAGCCACTCTTATAAAGAAAAGCATTTAATTGGGGTGGCTTACAGTTTCAGAGGTTTAGTCCATTGTCAACATGGTGGGAAGCATGGCAGCATACAGTCAGACATGGTGCTCAAGAAGTATCCGAGAGTTCTTACATCTTTACTCACTGGCAACAGGAAGTCGTCTGAGACACCGGGTGTGGCTTGAGCATATATGAGACCTCAAAGCCTGCCTCCACAATGACACACTTCCTCCAACAAGGCCATGCCTACTCCACAAAGCCTCACCTAATAGTACCACTCCCTTTGGGGGCCATTTTCTTTCAAACCACCATAGCACAAGACCAGAAATGTCCATCCAGACTCTTACTACTTCCTCTCAAACCGCAAGAACATACTCTAACATCTTGCCTCATTTTCGTGATTCAGTAGACACTGCCGTTCCTCCAGTTACTTCACAGTCGCAAAATACTTCACATTTTGTGTGTTTATGGTGTATGTGTGTGTGTACAGTGTATGTGCATGTGTGTGTGTATGGGATGTGTGTATAATGTGTGTGTGTATGGGGTGTTTGTATGTGGTTTATGTATATGGGGTGTGTACGTGTGTGTGTGTGTGTGTGTGTGTGTGTGTGTGTGTGTGTGTGTGTGGTGTATGCATGTGTATGAGTGTGGAATAGTAGTATCAGGGTGTACTTGTGGAAACAGGACAGCCTTGGGTGTTGATCTTTGCCTTCTTCCTTGTCTGATATAAGCTGGTCGCTGCTACCTGGCTCGTGACCTTCCTGGCATAACAGTCACGTGCTGCCATGACTGGCTTCACACAGATTCTGGGGATCCATACACCTGGTCCTCATGTTGGAGGACAGCATACCCTTATGTACTGTACCATCTCCCTGGGTACCCTCACCCACATTTTTATAGGTTTAAAATGTACGTTAACTCAGGTACTCTACCTCAGCCGTCCTTCACAAATGCCCTTCAGTGAGGAAATGAGGAAACACATTCCAAAAAGGTTGGATGACCTATGGAGGCCACCTAGAATATAAGTGGAATGGCTGGTAAGCAAACGCAGGCTTTCTTATTCTTTCCCACCACATGAAACCCGACCAAAGCAGGAAATAAATACATGGTTGGGTCTTCCAGCGACTGAGGTCTCCCTTTCCTGGCCCATCATGTCACAAGCTTCTGCAGACAGTTCCCCTGCACCTCAGTGAGTAAGAACACAGCCAGCATCCCACTTTCCACTGCCACCAGGGTGGAGGACAGTGTGAGCCCCCCATCCGGGACCAGCATGTCAGATAGGAAAAGCAGTCAGCTGGCATGGATCAGTCTCCCAGAGGGAAAACTGAGTCATCTGTTTGCCGCTGGTTTCCATTCTAAACCCCGCTCCGGCGATGGATGGCCAACTGCTCCAGACCTTTGGGTGACTCACTCACGCTGGCAGCTTGTCCGTGGTTTTGATTCAGTTCCAGCAGACCCAGTTTCCTATGTCCTCCCGGTTCAGAAACTGTCACAATGGACTTCCGTTACCACTGTGAGCATTCAAACAGAGGAAAAGATTGGGATGGCTTTACACACTGTTCTCCATGTGCTTTCGGTCCTGAAGATGGGGCCTACATGCAAATGTGTCCCGCACTATCTTTACTTATTTGATTTTTGCTTTGTCTTTTTTTTTTTTTAAAGACATTGTCAAGTAGCCCAGGCTGACCTCAGATTCACTAACAAGAACCAGAAAAAAAAATGTAAATTAGTATGAGGTTCAACTTGCAAGAAGGTAATATGTCTATTTTTCTTAAATGAAGGAGGACAAACAGGGTGTGGTCGTGCACGCCTTTAATCCCAGCACTAGGGAGGCAGAGGCAGGAGGATTTTTGAGTTTGAGGCCAGCCTGGTCTACAAAGCAAGTTCCAGGACAGTCAGGGCTACATAGAGAAACCCTGTCTAGAAAAAGCAATAGATAAACAATTACTAAATAAAACAAATACAGGAGGCTGAGGCCCATAGTGATGGAAACATAGAGACAGAGATGCTGGACAGTGAGGACCTCTCAGCATGGCACCTCCCTTCCCATCATACATAAGTCCTTCATGTCCCTGAATTTCCCAAGATGCAGCTTTGATCTGATTTGGGACCAGCCTATTCAGTAACTGTGACTCCTTCCTGTCAACTTCTCCCCTGAATCTTGGCCCCTCCAGTGGTGAGTAGTTTGAACATTATGCCAGTAATAATGGCCTTGAAAACATTGGCTCCAAGAGTGAATTTCAACCAGGAATAAATGTATCCAAGGGGTATATAAAGTTGTTTATTGAATAGATGTTTTTATTGGACAAACACCAGGTTTAAATAAAACAGTATAAGGCATGCTTACCATGAATAAACTTCCATGATGGCTTTGGCTGTCAAGGCCTTGAGGTGGGCAGGGTCCTTCAGTTGCTGTACTTTACAAGCCAGAGCACACCTTCTATAAGTTTCATAGTACCCAGATCAGAATCAACCAGCTGTGAAGCATAGAATCCTGGGTAAGAAGGCCAAGCTGTTCAATGAGGCCTTCTGGCCTGTCTATGTTTAATAGACTTTCCAGGTGACCCCCACATTGAGAAAGAGCCCAGAAGAAATTGGAAAGACAGGCCAGTCTTTCACCGGGGTACTAGCATTTGCCTCTAGGCTTTCTGATGGTGTTCAGGTAACTCATGGGCCTTCAGAACTACTACAAACTCATCACTTGGTTTATATAAGAAATATAGCACTGACATTTATTACCTCATCAAATGGAACACCAAAACAAAGCATGAAGCTCTTGGAGGAGATTTGCTGAATCATATGACTCAGTTCTGCAATCTTCTATGTGAAATTTTTATTTTAATAGTTACCCACTTTTAAAAGAGAAAAAAATTAGATTATTTGCTTGAGTGTTTTGCCTGCATGTTATGTTTGCACACCATGTGTGTGCCTGGCACCAGATCCCGCAGAACTCAAGTGATGAATAGTATGAGTTACCATGTGGGTGCTGGGAACCAGACCTGGGATCTCAGAAAGATCAACAAGGGATCCTAACCACTAAGCCATCTCTCCAGCCCCTAGTTATCTCTTTTTAGTTAAGGAAAGACTATAAAAATATGAAGAATGTTCTATGAGAACAAAGTATTTATTTTCTCTATGATCTTAATGACAAGAATCTCCTTACCAAAAAGAAAAAGAAAAAAATAATTCCACAAGAGGTTAGGCCTGCCCTGGTTAGGTCAACAATTTGGTGGGCTCAAATGACAGGACTCCAGAAGTACGGTGTGACGTTGCCAGCCTGTTACTGACTCAGAACCACTTGACTGACTTGATGAACTGTCAGTGGCCATGCCAGGGAAGGACCACATCTTGTAGGGCAGGATCTAATGAGTTTACCAGTTATAGAAACAGTTTTGAGAGATGTCTATGTGCCAGACAATTATGCTGAGTTCTCCGAAAGGGGACAAGCATACTATTAACAAAATGTCTCAACTGCTTAGTCTTTTAAAACAGCGAGGTGTTTTAGGTGTGGTTTTCTTCACACACTTCCTAAACTGGAGCCTTTGGGGGAAGTTCCTAGGCAAAATTATAAAACTTCTCCTGTTAATCCACGAGAGCCAAGATAAAAACACAAACCTACTGTCAAGTCCTGGGAAGAGCCTTCCCTTTCTGAGAATGTTCCTCCCGGAGAGGTAACATTATCCTAAGTGTGTCTGCAATAAGAACATGTAGTAAGGACTCAGACAATGACCTAACAGTGATAGATAACAAGATATTACGTACGAGGAAATATATAGATGGAGAATAAATACAAGCTATGTAGCGGTTAGGGAAAGCATGGGCATAGTCTACCATTTCTCACTGATGGGAGAAAAAAACAAGCTCTGCTGCTCAGTTTCTTCAGATCAAAATAAAGGCTTCTTCTCAGGAAAACGGATTTTAGTTTAACAAGTATTGCTTTAACATATTCCTAATTGTCATGTAAGTATTTGGAACCACATGAAATAATGAGGGAACAGAGCGGGGGCCAGAGAAATGGCTCCATGGGTAGGAGCACTTGTTGTACAAACCTGTCCGGACCCGAGTTCAATCCCTGGAACCCATGGAAAGAAAGAAGAGGAGGAGTGACTCCCAGAGTTGTCCTCTGACCTCCACTGTGACGTACTGTGGCATGTACCAACCCCCAGTGCCCCTTCAAACACACACACACACACACACACACACACACACACACACACGCATACACACAAATACACACAGCACACACACAAATGAATGAATGAATGAATGAATGAGTGGAAATTACAGTGCACACATTGTACAATAAACTTCACAACATTTAACTTTTAATATATATTACACCCATGTTTAAATGTTGAAAAGAAATCAAAGGTTTGCAGCGCGCCTGGCCAGAGGTTCTCTGAAGGACATGCTGGGGAATGCACTTCTTGGCAGTTGTTCTAGTGGACACAATTCAATTTTAAGCAGATTTCTTTAATCCTTGCCTGTAACTGGGTCAGAGCTGTCTGATTTCAAGCATTATTCAGGAGACACATGCTTAATGATTACTGAAACAGTTATAACCACCTGTCTTTGGAAGTTACTTTTTTTTGGTTAGTGCTCAGGAAACCCAACTTACATGTTTCTGGAAAGTCACAAACATTTTCACTTTAGGGGAGGGGTAAACAGTGAGACTGGTGGTCCTTAGATGGCAAACATGCCAAAATTCCACTGAGGAGTTTTTTTTCCTGATAGGCTGCTTAGGAGAAATGCTTAATTAGCTTGCTACAGTCCTTGCATCAGTTCAGGAAGTTTCGGATGGGTAACTTGAGGGCATGGTCTTGAGACTTCTCAGAGTTGAAAGGATGAAACATTTTAAAACATGTAGAAGACAGGCTGGAAAACGGCTCAGCAGTTACGCAAGCAGTTGACCAGAGTTCAGTTCCCAGAACCCAAGTTAGGTAGCACACCACTGCCTTTAACTCCAGATCCAGACTCTGACACTCTCTTCTGGCCTCTACTGGCACTCGAGCATACACACACACACACACACACAGAGACCGCCAGCCAGAGAGACACACACAGAGAGAAAGAGATATATGCACATAAAACTTTAAGTCTTTGAAACTTTGAAATCAGGATATCTACACAAGACAATTAATTGTGTGCTTATGTCTCACCCAAGACTTATCAACAGGTGACCAGTAACAACAGTCCCAGGAAATTGTGAGGTATTATGCATTAATTTAGGATCTCTGTATGCATAAGCAGCTTACTGCATTCTCATTTGTCCCAAAATGCTATGTTCCAAAACTGGTTATGTAAGAAAGCCCAGATTGGGTGTGTTGCCTTTAA